>WBNM01035438.1:0-40638 GCA_013399055.1 Ramphastos sulfuratus
CTCATGTTGAGCTTTTCAGATCCTGCAGAGTATTTCACTTCCACTTCATCCTTAGCTATGTAGTTATACTCGTCATCTTATTTAATTAGCATAATCCAAACCAATAAATCAAAAAGATATTCCTGACACAAAAAAAAGCAAATTCAAGGCCAGTTTATTGTACTTGAATTCATCATTGTTCAATAGTGTGGGAATTTATTTTAGTACAAGTATTCTTTGTTCTAATTTTAGTAAGAAGAGCATTTAATAAATACATTTATTAGGAACCTAAAAGACTGGTTCCCAGAGAAGTCCTTATCTCAGGCATCACATTTATTAAACCAATTATTTTTGGTGGTGGATGGCAGCCAGAGGAAAAAGATTTCCTCTCCTGACTTTCTTTTGCTCTGCCAGATTTCCAACAGTGCAATTTTATCAAGCCAAATAATAAGCATATTCCTGCTCAATCATGTCACCTCTTTGACAGTATTTCAAGAATAAGCTTCAATGAGATGCTGGTTGACAACAGGCTGAACATGGCCAGAGTGTGCCTAAGTGGCCAAGAAGGCCAATGACATCCTGGCCTGGACCAGCAATAGTGTGTCCAGATTGTGATTGTGCCCCTGGTAGAGGCCACACTTTGAGTGCTGGGTTCCATTTTGGGACCCTTACTGCAAAAGGACACTGAGGTGCTGCTGCATGCCCAGAGAAGGGCAATGAAGCTTGTGAAGGGTCTAGAGAACAAGTTTGGTAAGATCTCTTCTCCTTGGTGGCAGGTGACTGGACTAGAGCAAATGGTTTCATGATGCACTCAGGAAGGCTGAGGCTAGATGCCAGGAAATACTTCTGTGCTGGTTTGAGGCTAATTGGAATATTTTAATGAAAAAAAAAATAGATTATAGGCTGTGAAAAAGAAAACAATGGCGACATCTACTTCACTCATAGACTTGCTGAGATGTATAAAACCAAGGACACAAACATAGATAAGACAGAGTCTCTCTCTGTTGGAGTCAGTTTGTCTTTCTCCCCAGGGTTTTGCAGCTGTGTAACCCAACTAACCACTCTGCATCTAATACCCCTTACCAATCCTCTAAACACACCTTGCACATAAGGTAGACCCTGGGATAAGGTAAAGGAGTGGAAAAAAGGTGGAAAGGTGGTTGGGAACCCCTCCTGGGGTCTCTGATTTCTGGGAGGAGTGTTGTGTTTCTGTATTACCTTTAACTTGTATATTTCTGTAAATATTCCTGTATATAGTGTATATATCTGCTTGTATATTGCACTAAGCTGTAAATATAGCTTCATTTCTTAAGTTCCAACTGGCTAAGTCTAGCCTGGGTGATTTTTCTTTGTTTGGGGGAGCTGGTAACTCCCAAACCACCACAATTTCTTTACAGAGAGGGTTATCAAACATTGGAACAGTCTACTCAGGACAATGGTGGAGTCACCATCCCTGGAGATGTTTAAGCAGTGTGTGGACCTGGCACTTAGGGACATGGTCCTAAGTGTTGTCCCTTTAGTGCTCAGTCGAGGGTTGGACTGGATGATCTTTGAGGTCTCTTCCAACTGGATGTTTTCAGTGATTCTGAGAGGCTGAGGGATTTGGTTTGTTTAGCCTGGAGAAAAGGAGGCTGAGGGGAGACCTCATTTTTCTCTACAACTCTGAAAGAAGGCTGGAGTGAGGTGAGTGCTGGTCTCTTTAATAAAAAGTGATAAGACAAGAGGAAAGGGTCTTAAGATATGTCAGGTAAGGTTTAGCCAATAGGACAAATTTCTTAACCAAAAGAGTTACCAAACACTGGAACAGGTTGCCCAGGGATGTGTCTGAGTCATTGTGAGATCCCAAGTGTTTGGTTGGCTCAAACAGTGCCACTGAGGTGTGGGGATGTATGTATTCTGGGGGCAGTGCCCTTGGCTTTGGCCTGCCATGCAGCAGGTGAGGAGATGACATCCAGGGAAGCAGGAGGGAGCAGGGGCCAGAGAAAGTTGCTCATCTTTGCTCACCTATACTTCCCTCCCCCAGCTTGGCTTCCCCGGCTCTGCATTGCCTAGTCTGCATAGCCCCATGTCTCTCTGTTCCACTGATGTCTGCATGCCTAGAAGGCTCCATGGCAGGCAGCCATTTGGCACAGCTCTGCTTCTCTACCACTCTGCTCGACCCCTGCCTTGGTAAGCAATGGTGGCAAATTAGAAGCAGTAAACAGCAGCAGCCACGTGGCACAGAATCACAGAATGTTGGAGTTTGGAAGTTACCTCCAGATATCACTGAGTCACCCTGCCAAAAGCAGGACCACCTAAGGTGGTCCACACAGGGATGCATCCAGGCAGGTTTTGAAATTCTCCAGAGAAGGAGACAATCTCATGTTTCTCCTCATGTTGAAGTGAAACCTTCTATGTTCAAGTTTGTATCCACTGTTCCTTGTCTTATTACTGTGCACCACTGGAAAGATATCGGCCTCCTCCACTTGACACCCACCCCTCAGCTATTTATAGACATTGATCAGGTCCCCTCTCAGTCTTCTCAAGACTAAATAGCCCCAGGTCTCTCAGTCTCTCTTCATATGGGAGGTGCTCAAGTCTTCTATTCATCCCCTAATCTCCCCTGCCACTCCACTCGGCCCTGTGTCATTCAGCTTCCCTCCTCAATGCATACATGCTGGAGAAAAGCCACATGGTAAGGCCTGGCTCTGCACTGCCTGCAGCCTAGAGAAGACCATGTGGCACAGCCCTACTCTCCCATCACTGCCAAGAAACTTGGAACTGCTCCTGCGACAGAGCCACCATTCTCAAGCCAGGGAACTGGTGGTGTCCCTTCTCTTTGATATGTATTTTTCCCATTGCTTTTCCCTCTCATTTTCGCTCTGCTCCAGTTTAGTCTAATAAACCCAGCTCATGAGCTGCTTGGCATAGTTTAGCCTTCATTTGGGAATTGTTTGAACCTTAACATGACCACCCCTCACCTACTGCTGACCAGGGCTGATAGGGGGAATACTGGGTTCTAACAGTCGCCATCCCCTTTTTAATTATTAAATGGGCTATCTGTAATAACATAAGGGGGCATAGAATCATCGAATACAATCATAGAATGCATTGTGTTGGAAGGGACCTATATAGTTTAACTAGTCCAACCCCTACCTCTGCAGTGAGCAGGGGCATCCTCAGCTATGGCAGGTTGCTGAGAGTCCCATCAAATCTGAATGTCTTCTGGGCAACCTGTTTTATAGTGACGTGCAACCCTCACAGCAAAGGACACCTTCCTAATGTCTAATTCGGGTCTACCCTTCTCTAGTTTTATACCAATGCACTTTGTCCTATTGCCACATATCTTTGTAGAATGGGCATGGAAGGACCTGCCCCATGTCCCCTGCAGACCCCCTACAGGCTGCTAAAAGGTCTCACTGGAGCCTCCTCTTCTCCAGGCTGAACAACCCCAGGTCAGCCTGTCTTCGCAGGATCANCTCTTCATATGGGAGGTGCTCAAGTCTTCTATTCATCCCCTAATCTCCCCTGCCACTCCACTCGGCCCTGTGTCATTCAGCTTCCCTCCTCAATGCATACATGCTGGAGAAAAGCCACATGGTAAGGCCTGGCTCTGCACTGCCTGCAGCCTAGAGAAGACCATGTGGCACAGCCCTACTCTCCCATCACTGCCAAGAAACTTGGAACTGCTCCTGCGACAGAGCCACCATTCTCAAGCCAGGGAACTGGTGGTGTCCCTTCTCTTTGATATGTATTTTTCCCATTGCTTTTCCCTCTCATTTTCGCTCTGCTCCAGTTTAGTCTAATAAACCCAGCTCATGAGCTGCTTGGCATAGTTTAGCCTTCATTTGGGAATTGTTTGAACCTTAACATGACCACCCCTCACCTACTGCTGACCAGGGCTGATAGGGGGAATACTGGGTTCTAACAGTCGCCATCCCCTTTTTAATTATTAAATGGGCTATCTGTAATAACATAAGGGGGCATAGAATCATCGAATACAATCATAGAATGCATTGTGTTGGAAGGGACCTATATAGTTTAACTAGTCCAACCCCTACCTCTGCAGTGAGCAGGGGCATCCTCAGCTATGGCAGGTTGCTGAGAGTCCCATCAAATCTGAATGTCTTCTGGGCAACCTGTTTTATAGTGACGTGCAACCCTCACAGCAAAGGACACCTTCCTAATGTCTAATTCGGGTCTACCCTTCTCTAGTTTTATACCAATGCACTTTGTCCTATTGCCACATATCTTTGTAGAATGGGCATGGAAGGACCTGCCCCATGTCCCCTGCAGACCCCCTACAGGCTGCTAAAAGGTCTCACTGGAGCCTCCTCTTCTCCAGGCTGAACAACCCCAGGTCAGCCTGTCTTCGCAGGATCATTAAGGAATCATTCCTCAAAATTACAGCTCATGAACTGAACTCAGCAGATTCACTTTTGCTCAACAAAATGGATTTCCAGAAAGTCTGACACTTCTGAAAAGAAAAGGATGTGTTAGCACTGAATTCACCTATAAACACCATAATAGCTCTTTCTCTGAGCTGAAAGAGCCTGTGAACCTTCCAGCTGAAACTAACGACAAGCTCATTGACAGGATGACATTCATCTGAGCAGCAGGGAATGGTAGATGGGTAGATAAGTCAGATTCCTTCAGCTGACATGGGCTAAATATGCAGCAGTAATCAGAATTTCAGAGCAATGTCTCTAATTTGACACTGATGCAGGGAGGTTTCTCTGCAGCTTTCTAAAAATGGACTTTGTTGTCACGTTGGTGTGTGTGTGTCAAACATGCTGTCAGCCCTGGCTCTTGATGAAACTCCACTTATTTTCGAGGCATGTATGAAGAGAGGAGAGAATGCAACAACCACACTTGCATATTTGTCCTGAAGTGAAGTGTCAAACTCAATGTGTGTTGAGCTGTCTTTTTCAGAAACATGAACAAGACAAAGCAACCAGCTGAAGAAACTCCAACCTTTCTGATGCTGGCTATGAAATGGAAGAATCTTTTGCTACAGGATTTTTGTTACCTTGTTACCTTATACTGAAGTTCAGAGCAGGGGTTTGGAGGTAAGAAGTCAGAGGAAATTTTACTTTTATCAGTCTAAAGAACTGATGACTATTTATAAAGGTAGCAGTCTTCTAGTACCTAAAGTGGCCTACAAGAGAGCTGGGGTGGGACTTTAGATAAGGGCTTGTAGTGGTAGGATGAGAGGCAATGACTTGCAGAGGGAAGAGGAGAGATTTAGATTGGAAATTAGGAAGAAATCCTTTACAGTGAGGATGGTGAGACACTGGAACAGGTTGCCCAGGGAGGTTGTGGATGTCCCCTCCCTGGAAGTGTTCATGGCCAAGTCAGGTGAGGCCTTGAGCTTTCTGGTCCAGAGGAAGATGCCCATGGCAGTAGGGTTGGAACCGAATGATCTTGAAGGTCTCTTCCAACCTAAACAATTCTACAATTGTGTGAAATAGGATGGAATTTTCCTTACCTGAATGCACACCCTTGAATCTTCTGTAACTGGGTGTCATTAAATACAATCAGAAGAACAGAACAGAATTGGCCAGATAATAAAAAGTTCCTGTGTTATACTGATTGATGCCAGTGTCATTTGTACTTCTGAATAGCTCTCTCAGCAACTTAAAAACCCAGGAAAAAATGAAGAGGAAATTAACTTTTAGATACCCTTGTGGGTCTGAGCTGCTGGATGCCATCAGCTTCTCTCTGGAGCAAAAGTGGCAAATTTATGAGCAGTAAATATCAACATCCTGTAAGAGTAAAGATTAGCAGCTGACAGATACAGGATGAGTGGGATCTGTTTGTTGGTTTACAGTGGATTTTTTTTTCTGCAGTGCTTTTTTGTCTTAAATAAAATGTTCTGTTATTTCTGAAAGCTGTTTGGCCACTAGTTACATTCCTTTGTTTTTCCTGGATAAAGTGGAAGTCCAGATGTTAAACTGAACTCACACTTGTTGAAATAATCACAAGAAATTGTGAGGATAATTAATAATAATAACAACAACAATAATAAATAAAGATAAAATAAAACCAATTACAATTAAATTAAATGCAATAAAATTAAATAAAGAAAAGTAATAAAGTATAAAAACATAAATATGTTTCTAGATATGGAGCAACTCTCTTGTGAAGAAAGGCTGAGAGACTTGGGGCTGTTCATCCTGGAGAAAAGTAAGGCCAGCAGGTCAAAGAAGATTCTCCTTCCTCTCTGTTCTGCCTTGATGACACCACATCTGGAGTATTGTGTCCACTTGTGGGCTCCACAATTCAAGGTAGACATGAATATATCAGAGAGAGTCCAATGGAGGCTACGAGGATGATGAAGGGACTAGAACATCTGTATGATGAGGAAAAGCTGAGAGATTTGGGGCTATTTAGCCTGGAAAAGAGCAGCCTGAGAGGACATTTTATTGATGTTTATAAGTATTTGAAGGGTGGGTGTCAAGAAGAGGGAGCCAGTCTCTTTTCACTGATGTCCTGTGATAGGACAAGGGGCAACAGTTGCAAACTGGAAGCCAGGAAGTTCCATCTCAACACGAGAAACTTCTTTACTGTCAGGGTGATGGAGCAGTAGAACAGGCTGTACAGAGAGGTTGTGGAGTCTCCTTCTTTGGAGACTTTCAAGAGCCATCTAGATGCATTCCTGTGTGACCTGCCCTAGGGGTTTTTGCTTTGGCAGTGGGTTGGACTGAATGATCTCCTGAGGTCCCATTCAACCCGTACTATTCTAAGATTCTGTGATTCTATAGTAAGGTACCAGGGAGGTTGGATGAGGGACTTAGTCCCATGGTTTAGTTAATTAGAAGGTGTTAGGTAATAAGTTGGACTAAATTCTCTTAAAGGTCTTTTCCAACCTGGTTAATTCTGTGATTCTGTGGTTTTGTGAGACCTTACTGTGGCCTTCCAGCATGTAAAGAGGATCTGTAATAAAGTGTGCTGATTTGAGGCTAATTGGAATATTTTAATGAGATAAATTAGATTGTTGGTTGTGAAAAGAAAATAGTGATGAAGTCTATATCATTCATTGGTTTGCTGAGAGGTGTAAAAAGCCAAAATGTCAACAACTTGTTCCATTCCATTCTGCTGCTTCTATTCACTTCCTCTTCACTCTGCTCTAATCTCTCCACTGACACATAACAACATGAGCTTTGCTGGTTGGTTTATTTGTCTGTCTGAGAAAGTAGAGGGAGAAAGAGAAGGTAGCTTTGATACTCTCCTATGCAGTCTTTTTTTGCCTGGGAGAAGTTTGGATTTCTGTATTATTTCTAAGTTGTATAAAATTTTACCTATTTGTAAATATATTGTGTATATATGCTTGTAAATTTAGCTTTGCCATAAATATAGCTTCATCTTACTTCCAAGTCATCTGAGCTAGTCTGGTAAATTCCAATAGTCTGTGTGTGTGTGTGTGTGTGTGTTTAAAGATCCTAACTCACCACAGAAAGACAAGGACAATCTTTTTATCAGGGCCAGTTGCAACAGGACAAGGGATGATGGTTTCAAACTAAGAGCACACAGATTCAGACTAGATAGATGGAAGGTATTTTTTCATGCTGAGGGTGGTGAGACACTGGCCCAGGTTGCCCTTGAGAGGTGGTAGAAGCTTCATCCTTGGAAATAATCAAAGCCAGGTTTTATGAGACTCTGAGCAAATCTGATCTAGTTAAAGATGTTTGTGATCGCTGAAGAGGGGTTGGACTAAACGACCTTCAAAGGTCAACTCAAGACATTCTATGAGTCTATATCTCTAAAATGTTGTTCTGAAGATCAGCCCTCAAGTTACTGCCCCAAGAAAAATGAGGGCTAGAGGCTTAAGACTTAAGGGCATTCTCCAGAGAAGGTCACAGCCTGTCAGAGATGCAGTTAACCCTGTTCAGCTAACAAGTAGAAAAAGAAATCTTTACTTCTGATGCTCCTGAAGATAACAATTTTCTGTGACATGCAGTACCTCCTTTAAAACCAAAATGATTGACATTAATGGTATTTTTAGTGTCTAAAACTTTATTAACAAAGTCCTGAATTTAGACAGATTTTTTTTTTTTTTGGGTCTTTTTTCAGGAATTAATATCTACTTTTGTCTGTCATTCCTGGATCACCCTTCTAAAGTGCCAGGACTTAGCACTCCCCATCTTAGTTTTAAATTAGCTTCTTAGCTCTTCCTTTGCTACACTCAATGCACCCATGTAACCATATCCAGTAACCTGGAGAAGTTTAGCTTGGACATCAGAAGAAACTTCTTGACTGAATGGGTTCTCAAAGACTGGAATAGGCTCCCCAGTTGTGTGGTTGAATTCCCATCCCTGGAGGTGTTCAGAAGCTGTAGAGATGTAGCACTGAGGGACGTGGTTTAGCAGCAGCCTTGGTAGAGTTAGAAAATGATTGGACTCAATAGCCTTAAAGGTCTTTTTCAACCAAATTAATTTTATGATTAAGTATTCCTTCAAATGATTAAGTATTCCTTCAAATTCCTTCCCAGTATATATGATACTTATTAATGTGAATAAAAATAATGCAATTCACTAACAAAATCTTCCTAATTTCACTGAAAGTAAAAGAAATATATCCATACTCACAGATATCATGCAAAGCTCATGAAATACACTAACGTAGAAAACATTCAAAACCATTGTTTGTGGAAAATGTCAACCTGCAGTTGTTTCTTCATAGAATCATAGAATGGTAAGATTGGAAGGAGACCTCAAGGATCATCTAGTTCCAACTCCCTGCCATAGGCAGGGACACCTCCCACTAGTACAGGTTACTCAAGGTCTTGTCCAATCTGGCCTTGAACANCATCTGACAACACAAAACCAAGAGGTAAAGTCAAGGCTTTACAGGCTCTGTAGATAACTCCCACTTAACTAATTTTAAAAAAAAAAAAAAATCCATTATTTTTTTAAAACTTTGTCCAAGTGCTATAGAAGTGTTTGATTTTGCTGAGCATAATGAGAACACTGGAAAAAGACCCATCTGTAATGTGTTCAGCTCTCCACGAAATCAAAAGGTCAAAAAGGGTTTTTTTTCTTGCTAAACAAACCTCATCAGTGGAGTTTATTAATACAATTAGATTAAGTGCATTCTCCAGTTGCAGATCTCAAATTACTCTTTGGCACTTTTTGCTTCTACTTAATCAAATTAAGATATTATTTCCACCACACCCCCCCCCAGCTATATCATCTACATGTAAATTAAATTGTGAAGAAACTTAAAAAAAAAACCTAAAACAACAACAACAAAAAAAAAAAAACCACAAAAAACCACCTCCAAAAAATAAACCCCCAGAAAACCCAAGTAAATTATTTTGTCAGTTAATTTTTCCATGTGATCTAACCACAACAGTCAAAAAATGGGAAATGCACTTTAGATGATATATATTTGAAACGTATTTTTTTCCCCTTTTCCAGACTAATACTATCATTAACATGATAATGGCAAGGCAGTAAATTGGTATTTTCATTTTGAGACAAGGAGCTTAAACTTATTATGGGATGCTAGCATTTTAATGGGAAAAATGATTTGATGTCAGTGATAAACAGATCATTTAGTACTACTAATGTTTTGCATTATGTGCTTCATTAATTGCCTGCCCTACGTAGATTTACAGTTAAGTAGATGCAATTACGTCAAGCTCATTTATTAAGCTATATATGCTACTATTTGTCTGATCTAAGATCTGGAGACCATTTTCCATGCTCTTCAGCTCTCAATTTAAACAGAATTAGAATATCTACTGTAGACAAATATGAACAGGTTGCCCAAGGAGGTGATAGAGTCACTGTCCCTGAAGGTGCTCAAGAAACATGTGGATATGGCGCTTCAGGTTTAATGGTCATGGTGGTCTTGAGCTGGTGGTTGGACTCAATGATCTTGGAGGTCTTTTCCATCAAAAATGATTCTGTGATTCTGTAAGATTTATGCAGGGGGAACTAAAAGAGTGCTTGTATAGAATCGTAGAATCATAGAATGGTAAGGTTGGAAGGGATCTCAAGGATCATCTAGTTCAACTCCCTGCCATAGGCAGGGACACCTCCCACTAGAACAGGTTACTCAAGGCTTCATCCAGTCTGGCCTTGAACACCTCCAGGGAGCATCCACAACCTCCCTGGGCAAATAGCACTTTATACTTTTTTTTTGTTCTCTTGTTTAATCATTTATACGTTTAGTCAGTTCACTTAAAGTCTGTTTCAAGACCTGTTGAAGGTTAGTGATAGACCCAAAACATAAGGTATTGATCAAAGACCAGTACTGTCTCTACATAATAATTATGCATAATTTTATTTACTAACCTGTCTTGGTTTGAGCTGGACTGGCACTAACTCTACTCGGTGGTTTCCCTTCCCAACTCAGTCTCTGCTCAGGGCTATCATTTGCTGTAGCTCAGGACAGGTTTGCACAGACATGGGCTGCTGCTAGCAGTAAGAAGCTGATGTAGGAGTGTGCTGCAGATGAAGGTCACTGCTCCATGTTGAGTGCCTCCTTGAGCTGCAGAGGAAAAGGTTGCAGCTGCCGACAGGAGTGAACAGGTCAAGTGACTCTCAACTAACCAACGAAGGATTCCATACCATGGACGGCATCTTTGGTGGAAATCTGAGGGGTTGCCAGGGTCAAGTCTCTTCTTCAATGCCTGTTGTCTGAGGAGAACTCTGTCCATTCAGCCTTTGATCCTCATCCACATGTTCCTGAATCCAGTTCCAGAATCTAGCTTCTGAATCAGGTTCCCATCTGCTGCTGAGTCCAGTCTGGGACTTCTGTCACAGCCTCAGTGGTAATGGTGATTAATTGCCATCAGAGTTTGAGTTCCATATTGGTATCCCTTTGGATCTATTTCATTTTACTGTTTGTTATTTACATCCCAGCTGGTTTAGTTTTTTTCCCACTTCAGCTTTTCTGCCTTCCCCCCTTTCTGTTCCCTTTGGGAAGACAGAGGGGGTTCATATAGAGCATCTGTCTCTAGTTTGGTAGACAATCAAGCACTGGCCCTTGACATAACACAAGACACTTCTTTGCAGTCCCTTGGCTATGCAGTGCTTTTGAGTTATTAAAAAAAAAAAACAAAAAAAAAAAACAAAACAAGCTGGAGCTTCCCTTTGACTCATAGAATCAGAGAATTGTCTCAACTGGAAAAGACTTCTAAAATCATTGTGTCCAACTATTGACCCAAGACCACCATGCTCACTAAACCATGTCCCCAGGTCCCATGTCCACGTGTTTCTTGAATCATGACTCCATCACCTCCCAGGGCAGCCTGTTCCAATGCCTGAACACACTTGCAGGAAAGAAATTTTTCCTAATATCCAACCTAATCCATAGTGCAATTTGAGGCTATTTGAAGTAACATGTTTGAGGCCATGAAGTACCAGCTATTTCAACTGGTATTATTTAATTGACATTGAATTTAACCTATGAGTCTTCCACTGTCCAATCCTCAACTTTGAGGATTTATTTATTTTATTGTTTATATTTTGTATTTCTCATACTGGATATGTTACTTACCTCACAGCTTTGAAACTCAGCACCTGCCACAAAGAAGTTGAAGAATTTTTAAAGAAACCTGCAGTTAAGACTTAATGCTGGAATTAGGAGTGATAGGCATTACAAATCCTATGATTTCCTGATTTTATGCATGTAATCCTATCTCTAACAATCTCCAGAATCCTCAAATACTGTTTCCTAAAAGTATTCAGACAGTGGTGAGATGAGTCTGTCTTGTGCAGGTCACTGTGATAGGAAGATAACAAAGGATTTTGCTCTTTCCATTTTTAGGGAAGAACTCTGGGTATAGGTTTTCTGTCTAAAATCTTTTGGAGCTCTGACAGCTAGTGCTGTTCCAGGCACAATTAGCAGCATGATAATGTTGATAGAAATGAGAAAAGAAGTTTAAAGATTGACGAGAATCTAGTGAACCATGAAAGGTCTTTCCTGTCCACTGAGGAGGGTGAATGCAATTAGCTGGTTGTCAAAAATAAGATAGCTCTAATGAATATCAGGAGTAGATGAATGTGGAAAAAAATCCCAAACACACAAGAAAATAGTAATACATTTTTTTCATTATATTTGGAGATATGAACAAGAAAGAATATGAAGGTACCAAACATTTCCATTCTGAATCAATCAGAAGTGGTTTGTCCAAAGAACATAANGTGAGGCAATTTTTCTTTTTTCCATGGTATCACAGAAGCAAACAAGATGATCTCTGTAACAATTGTCTGCTATTCACTTCAGTACATTTCCTCAAAGAATCATAGAATGTTTGACCATTATTTTGTTTTTTTTTCTTTCAAACACTCAGTGAAGCAAAGATCATGTGGAAACTCTGGAGATGTATATAAGAGGAATATAATTAATCTCTAAGAATTCCAAGAATTTTAAGAGTGATATCTACATATCAGAGGAGGGCTGCAAAGATAGTCAAAGGGCTGGAGCGCCTCTGCTATGGAGACAGCAGAAGGAGATTGGTCTTGTCCACCCTGGAGAAGAGAAGGCTTCAGAGGGACCTTCTATCAGCCTTCCAGGATTTGAAGAAGATTAGAGAAGATTAGAGAAGAGTTGGAGGCACACTTTTGACAAAGGCATGGAGTGATAGGACAAGGGGTAATGGCTGCAAACTGGGAAAAAATGAGACTTGAGGAAGAAATTGTTGCCTGTGACATTGGTGAGGCACTGGAATAGGTTTCCCAGAGAAGTTGTGAAGGAGCCAAGGCTGGCAGTGTTGAAAGCCAGGTTGGATGGGGCCTTGAGGAAGCTAGTCTAGTGGGAAGTGTCATAGAATTGTAGAATCATAGAATCATAGAATGGTATGGGTTGGAGGGGACCTCCAGAGGTCATCTAGTCTGCCCCCTCTGCAGTCAGCAGGACATGCTCACTAGCCCAGGTCACCCAGGGCCCCATCAACCTCACCTTGAATGTCTCCAGGGAAGGGCCTCAACCACCTCCCTGGGCAACCTGTTCCAGTGCTCCACCACCTTCATAGTAAAAAACTTGTTTCTAAAATCCAATCTAAATCTGCACTTCTCAAGCTTGAACCCATTGTCGCTTGTCCTGTCAACTGCAGCAGCTGTAAAGAGCTTCTCTTCATCCTTCCGGTAGGCCCCCTTCAGGTACTGGCAGGCTGCTATTAGGTCACTCCAGAGCTTCCTCCTGTCCAGACTGAACAACCCCAGTTCCCTCAGCCTGTCCTCATAGCTGAGGTGCTCCAACCCTCTGACCATTTTTGTGGCTCTCCTCTGTACCCACTCCATCAGGTCCATGTCCTTCCTATAATGAGGGCTCCAGAACTGGACGCAATACTCCAGGTGAAGTCTCACCAGAGCAAAGTGGCAGAGTCACCTCTTTGGATCTGCTGGCCACACTTCTTTTGATGCAGCCCAGGATGTGATTTGCCTTCTGGGCTGCAAGTGTGCACTGTCTGCTCGTGCCCAGCTTCTCATCCACCAGCATCCCCAAGTCCCTTTCCACAGAGTTGCTCTCTAACACCTCATCCCCCAACCTGTACTGATAGTGAGGATTGTTCCGTCCCAGGTGCAGGACCCTGCACTTGCTCTTGTTGAACTTAGTGAGGTTCACCTGGGCCCCCCCTCTCCACCCTGTCCAGGTCCCTCTGGATGACCTCCCGTCTCCCTGGTTGTCAAGATCACCACATAGTTTGGTGTAATCTGCAAACTTGCTGATGGTGCCCTCGATCCCACTGTCTATGTCATTGATACAAATATTAAACAGCACAGGTCCCAGCATGGACCCCTGAGGGACACCACTTGCCACTGCTCCCCATCTGAACTTGGAGCCATTGAGCATCACCCTCTGGATGTGACCATCCAGCTAATTTCTTATCCACTGAACAGTCCACCCATCTCTCCAATTTGGTGAGCAGGACATTGTGGGAAACCATGTCAAAGGCCTTGCACAAGTCCAGATAGATCACATCCATAGGGGGTCCTTTATCTAATGACTAAACTACGTTATCATAGAAAGCCATTAGGTTAGTCAGGCAGGACCTGCTGCTGATTCATGAATCATCTCCCTGTCCTCCATGTGCCTCAGCATGGCATCCAGGAGGATCTGCTCCATGATCTTCCTAGGCACAGAGGTGAGGCTGACAGGTCAGTAGTTCCCAGGGTCCTCCTTTCTACCCTTTTTAAAGACAGATATAATTTTTCCTTTCTTCCAGTCCCCAGGGACTTCACCTGATTTCCACAGCTTTTCAAATACCATCTAGTTACAACCTCCCGTGGCAGGAGGGTTGTAACTAGATTTTGAAAGTCTCTTCCAGCTCAAACTACTTTATGATTTTAATATTTTACGAGTTCTGTGATTGATATATTGGCATACTTTATGTTTGCTCTGCCCATCTTCTTTTTCTATAAGCAGATTTCCACCAGAAATATCATGACTTTTTTGTCCTTAGTCTATTTCTGCCCTATAATAAAATTGTAGAATTGTTTCAGTTGGAAAAGACCTGTAAGATCATTGAGTCCAACCATTGACCTAACCACCACAGCTAACATATCATCTAGGATATTTACTTCCTTCTAAAAATGTAATTAAAACTCTTAGGTGTTTGGTATTTAATTCTCAGTTAGACAATTTCCTGGATATGAAGAAACAGACAACATTTTCTGAAAGAAAAGTGCATTCCTTTGTCATAACCTTACCATTTATTGATTTGCTTTCTTCAGTCTATTGATCTTAGGCTTACTACATAATAGTGTTGTTGAAATCTAAGTGTCTTAGAAATAGCCAGTCTTTTTCATATGGTGCTAAAAAAAAAATATTAATATAAGCACATAATTTAATATTCCAACAAAGAGCATTCTGAGATTTCATAGCACCATTAAGAGTGGCAAATTCCTTTCAACTTGTTCATCATTGGTCTTTATTAATATTTATTGGTTTTGAAATGTCTGGAAAAGATCTTTATCCAAAAGCATTTTTAGTGGAGTAAATCTGTGGGTGCTTTGGTAGATGGACAGAACATACATCAAACTGACATCTAGATTCATAGAATTATTAAGGTTGGAAAAGGCCTGGGCTGCATCAAGAGCAGTGTGGCCAGCAGGGCAAGGGAGAGGATTCTGCCCCTTTACTCTGCTCTCGTCAGACCCCATCTGGAGTANGCACTTCCCTGGACAGTGACTCCACCACTTCACTGGGCAGCCTGTTCCAATGTCTGACTACTCTTGCTGGATTTTTTTTTCCCCAATATTCAGCCTAACCATTGCTCTGTGTATCTTCCTGCTTTACAGTTAGCTGAATTATTCTATCAATAAAAAGTAATTTCATTTCTAAGAAATAATACCACAACATTGAAATTCAAAGAGTTAAGCAAGTTGCAAAATTTAACCTAAACAATAAATATTTCTATGTTATTTAAGCAAAGAGAGACAAGTTGCTTATCAAAATAAGACATTTGGAAATGAAAACAGTAAATTCAAGCAGCATGAGCTCTTCATGAAATCTGATTTCTCACTCTTATTTCCAATATTTACTTGGTTTTGAAGGCATTTTCACCATAGAGATGAGATTCTGAATGCTGATTTTCATATTTAAGTCAAAGTGCAGATAAGTGAATAAAGACTCCTTCTTCTACTTCTTTTCTGCATGTGTATTTGCACGGTGGATGCACTGAAACAGTTGTACAGCTGTCACACCTTCCCTTTCTCCTCTTTGCTCCCAGTCTGTATCATCTGCTTGGCTGGGACACAGCTTCTTTCCATTATGTTCATCTAATTGTTTTTCTTTGCACATTTTCTTTTCTCATCATTAGGTTGCTGAAGTGGTCATTTTACTCACTTTCATTTATTCCAAGACACTGGCCGGGATTTCTGACAGGCAACATCTTATTCACTCCTTACTTTGGCTTTTCTTTCTATCCAGGTGGCTTGCAAGACCATTTCAGGGTTGAAAATTCATCATCTTTTCTTAAACTTTGGGTCAGTTTTACACTAAGGTTTTCAATTTTAGGTAGCAATGACTTCTGCTTCTCACCTCAGAGAACACCTTTCAAACATGTCCTTATCAGTGTGGATTTCAGAATAAACACCCCCCCCCTCCACAAAAAAATGAACCAGTGACTGCCAGAGACCGCTTTACGTGACTTGCAAACTGTGATTGTTTAGTCTGGAGAAGAGGAGGGTGAGGGGAGATCTTCTTGCTCTCTACAACACCCTGAAAGGAGCCAGGGGGTTGTTGGTCTCTTCTCTCTAGTATTGAAAGATACAGTAAGAGGAAACGGCCTCGAATTGCACCAGAGGAGGTGAACAGTTCCTACAGGAACAAAAATATTTTCAGGTCCAAGTAACCAATCAGTTGCAATGTTTCTGAGATGACTTTCTGCCAAAGGAGTCTTCATCATCAATGATGTCTATTTTATGTGACAGACCACAGAATGTTTTGGGTTGTGAGGGACCTTCAAGATCATATAGTTACAACCCCCTTACTATGAGCAGGAGCGCCTCCTGCTAGACCAGCTTGCTCAAGGCCCATTCAATCTGGTTTGCAACACTTCCAGGCTTGGACCCTCCACAATTTGTCTTGGTAACCTGTTTCAGTGCCTCACCACACTCATGGGGAACAATTTCTTCCTCATGTCTAATCTCAATCCAGCTTTTCCAGTTTGAAGCCATTATCCCTCATCCTGTCAATCCATGTCCTTGTCACGGTGCCTCTCCAGCTCTCCTCTAGCCCCCTTTAAATACTAGGAGGCTGCCAGAAGATGTCCCTGGAGCCTTCTCTTCTCCAGGCTAAATAAACCCAACCCTCTTTGTCTTCACAGCAGAGGTACTCCAGCCCTCTGATCATATTGGTGGCCCTCATCTGGACCTGCTCCATGTCCTTCTTGTGTTGGAGGCTCCATAACTAGACACTGGACTTCAGGTAGGGTCTCAGAGAGTGGAGTACTGAGGGAGAATCATCTCCCCTAATTTGCTGGCCATGTTATGATTCTACAATTTTATGACTTTCTTAAGCTGTTGCAGATATATATTGTCAGGTGGATATGGATCTGTGTGATACATGCACAGATTCATGTAGATGAGGCAGGGAAGTTGCAGTACATGGTCTCTAAGCTCTTTTCCAATTTAAGCCATTGAATAATTTTCTATAAATATACTTTTCCAGGTGCTGTGGGCATACATATATATATATGAGTGTGTGTGTGTGTGTGTGTGTGTATGCAGTGGTAGCTGTTGAAAATTGGTAAAATTCTGATCTTGCAACCTTTTGGTCATTTGAATTACTCTGCAGGCTCTTTATTTTTCAATTTTATCCAAGGAATTTCTCAAAACCTATTTTATTTCTAGATTAAAAGTATTGTAAGTAGTATAATTTTCAGAATTGGCAAAACAAAGACTATAAAAATAAAGAGAATGGTTAATCTCTCATTTGCTAGTCAAAATTATAACCCTAATTAAAGATAATTGAGCATGCATTTAAAATTTTCTTTACAGATGATGATATTGTGTGTGTTGAGAAGTGTTTATTTAAGGAAAGAAAAGAACAAAACAGAAAAGACATTTGTATTCTGTGTTCTTTTGATTTCTATTGATTCACACTCAGCCAAGCAGCACAGAAACAGATACAGTGGGGTGGAGTGTTTTAGGGGTTTATTGTTTGATGATTTCATTTTCTCCAGTGTGAAACAGTTGCTTCTCCTGAACTGATTTCTTTTGTCTCACCTTATGAAATTAAAATCCAAAAAAGGTTATGCCACATTCCTAATGGAAATGTCTCTAAAATACTGAGATAAGAATTCAATTGTATTAAACTATTAAACCTTTCCTCCTTTTATTTTATATTTGAAAGTTCTGAATAGATTTTCACCTTTGAAATGTATTTATAATGTCATGTAGCTTTGCTTACCAGAGAGACAGAAATTACATTTAGATTACTCTTCTTGTGCTTTCATAGAAGTTCACTTGAAAAAAGTTTTGTCTTCTTCAAACTACAAATGGCAAGCTCCATATGACTCTTAGCTGTCACATTCTCATTTATGAAACTTGTGACTAGAACCCAGGAAGAAATAGCAAATGAAAAACAAGCCAAGATTTAATTTTCACTGAAGTTGCCACTCTATTCTACTGAGACCTTACCTGGAGCACTGTGTCCAGCTCTGGGGCCCCCAAGAGAGACATGGATTTGTTGGAAGGGCTCCAGAGCAGGACCACCAAGGTGTTCAGAGTGATGGAACACCTTCCCTATGGGGACAGACTTGAAAGGATTGGGGCTGTTCAGCCTGGAGGAGAGAAGAATCCAGGAAGACCTTAAAACTACATTTCATATCTGAAGGGGACCTACAAGAAGGCTGGGGAAGGACTGTTTAGAAGAGCTTGTAGTAGTAACATGAGGGCTGATGGTTTTAAAATGGAGCAGGGCAGATTTAGATTGGACACTAGGAGGAATTCCTTCACAATGAGAATAGTGAAATACTGTAACAGGCTGCCCAGGAATGTGATTAAGGCCCTCTTACTGGAGATATTGAAGATCAGATTCAGTGGGGTCCTGGCTAACCTGATCTAGTTGGTGGTTTCCCTGCTGACTGCAGTGGGGTTGGACAAGATGAGTTTTGAGTGTCTCTTCCAACTGAATGCAATCTCTGAAATCTGTGAAAGGTTGACTAGTCAGTCTCAAATCTGTGACCATGAAAAAGGCCATTCTATGAACATTATGAAATGCTTCAGTAGTGAAGCCTTCAAGCGTGTTAAATAGAATGAGATTATGAAGTTCTTCATCAGAGATCATTATGAAAATCACAGAACCACAAAGGTGGGAAAAGATCTAAGATCGTCATGTCCAACTGTTGGCCCAACATCACCATAATCACTATGTCCCAAAGTGTCATGTGCACATGTTTTTGAATGCCTCCAGGGTGGGAATTCAACAATCTCCCCAGTGAGCCTGTTGCATTGTTTGAGAACCCTTTCAGTCAAGAAAGTTCTTCTAATATCCAATCTAGACCTCTCTTGGGGCAATTCAAGGCATTTCCTATGACTTGTTCCCAACACCTACCTGTCTTCAACCTCCTTTCAGTGAGTTGTAGAGATCAGAAGATTCCCCTCAGCCTTCTTTTCTCCAATCTAACCAATCTCAATTTCTTCAACTGCTTCTCACAAAACTTTTTTCTCCATGCCTTTCTCAATATGGACTCACTTTAAATAGGAAAGAACATTGCACTTTTTGGTTGACTTGTGTTAATATGGATGAATCTGAGTTCAAGAAGTGTGTGGACATGGCACTTTAGGATGTGTTTTAATGGCCATGGTGGTGTTGGGCTGAAGGCTGTACTCAATGATCCCAGAGGTCTTTTCTTGCTGAAACAATTCTATTCTGTGATTGTAATACCCTGCTGTTCTTTTACTGCTGACAAGCTTTTGTCTCTAAATGTGCCCAAAAATTGCTAATTATTTTATTTTACATCTCTATGGCAAACAGTTATTGATTATTTTATTTTTTATATCTGTTTCTAACCTGCACTTCTATAGTCAGGATTAGTAGAATTCCTTTAGTGAAGTTCAAAGCTTAGCATACACTCATTAGGGTGTTTGGGCACTTATAGAATAGCAAGCACATTCCACAGGTAATGAGAATACCTCTTAATTCAGCTGAAGCCCCAGCCACAAGCCAGTTATAAATGTATTTGTTCTCAGTTAAATCGATTCCATGCCGTGCTGCAAGTACTTATTATGCATTCTATTTATTCCACAAGGAGGAAAATAATAGTTCTTTTCCTGCTCTGCTAAAATACAACTGTACAAGGAGGAAGCTTATTTGGGTTCATTTTAGCTCTACCAATTTCACTTCTAATCAGCTTCTGTGTGATACTTACAGTGATCTCTAAGTTGCTGCTGAATTATTGATTTCTGTTAAAAAATAAGAGAGAAGCATCGCTTCACATGCCATGAGCATCATTTCACTGTCTGAGTTATTGTGTGGGTTTTTTTTTTCCTGAAGAGATCTGAATATGAATAGAGTTAAATTCAGTTGGCAACCAGTTACAAGCAGTGCTCCCTAGGGCTCAGTACTGAGGGAAGGTCTGTTTAATATCTTTATCAATGATCTGAATGAAGGGATTGATGCACACTGAGTAAGTTTGCAGATGACACTAAATTGAGTGGGAGTGTTGATTTTGCTGGAGGGTAGTCAGGCTCTACAGAGGGATCTGGCCAGTCTGGATCCAAGGGATGAGGTAAATTGTATGAGATCCAACAAGGCCAAGTGCCAGGTCCTGCACTTGGGTCACAACAACCTGATGAATGCTCCAGGTTTGGAGCAGAGTGTCTGGAAACTGCCCAGCAGAGAAAGACCTGGGGGTGCTGGTTGACGGCCAACTGAAAATGACCCAGTGTGTGCACAGGTGGGTGAGAAGGCCACTAGCATCCTGGCCTGGATCAGGAATAGTGTAACCTGCAGGAGCAGGTTGGTGATTATCCCCGTTGTACTCAGCACTGCTGAAACCATACCTTGAGTCTGGGGTCAGTGGTGGGTCCTCACTCCAAGAAGGACATTGAGGTGCTGGAGTGTTTCCAGTGAAGGGCAACAAAGCTGGTGAAGGGTCTGGTGAACAGGTCTAGTGAGAGGGAGCTGAAGGAAATGGGGTTGTTTAGTCTGGAGAAGAGGAGGCTGAGGGGAAACCTCATTGCTCTCTACAACTCCCTGAAAGGAGGTTGGAGTGAGGTGGGGACTGGCATCTTCTTCGTAGCATCGCATGATAGAATGAGAGGAAAAGGCCTGGCATTGTGCCAGAGGAGGTCTAGGTTGAATATTAGGGGAAAAAATCTTTCCTGCAAGAGTGGTAAGGCACTGGAACAGGCTACCCAGGTCAGTGGTGGACTCACTGTGCCTGGAGATGTTTAAGAAAAATGCAGACACAGTATTTTGGGACATCATTTAATGGCCATGATGGTCTGAAGTTGACAGTTTGACTCAATGATCTTGGAGGTCTTTTCTATCTGAAACAGCTCTCTGATTCTCTGATATGCATCTCTTCCAAGAATGAACATTGGTTAGTGATGTGTATCACTGAGACAAGATGCAGGATCTTTTTTTTTTTAAATTTATTTTATTTTCTTTGTCAGTGCAGTTCTCAGTCAATAATGTCCAAAGATAGAACATGCTTCCCCATAAAAGGCTACTAATAGGCTTTTGGATTGCTTAAGGACTCTATACTGCATTTCCCTTAGACACCAGAATAGCGTTATCAAAGGAAAAAAAAAAAAAANTCAACTGCTTCTCACAAAACTTTTTTCTCCATGCCTTTCTCAATATGGACTCACTTTAAATAGGAAAGAACATTGCACTTTTTGGTTGACTTGTGTTAATATGGATGAATCTGAGTTCAAGAAGTGTGTGGACATGGCACTTTAGGATGTGTTTTAATGGCCATGGTGGTGTTGGGCTGAAGGCTGTACTCAATGATCCCAGAGGTCTTTTCTTGCTGAAACAATTCTATTCTGTGATTGTAATACCCTGCTGTTCTTTTACTGCTGACAAGCTTTTGTCTCTAAATGTGCCCAAAAATTGCTAATTATTTTATTTTACATCTCTATGGCAAACAGTTATTGATTATTTTATTTTTTATATCTGTTTCTAACCTGCACTTCTATAGTCAGGATTAGTAGAATTCCTTTAGTGAAGTTCAAAGCTTAGCATACACTCATTAGGGTGTTTGGGCACTTATAGAATAGCAAGCACATTCCACAGGTAATGAGAATACCTCTTAATTCAGCTGAAGCCCCAGCCACAAGCCAGTTATAAATGTATTTGTTCTCAGTTAAATCGATTCCATGCCGTGCTGCAAGTACTTATTATGCATTCTATTTATTCCACAAGGAGGAAAATAATAGTTCTTTTCCTGCTCTGCTAAAATACAACTGTACAAGGAGGAAGCTTATTTGGGTTCATTTTAGCTCTACCAATTTCACTTCTAATCAGCTTCTGTGTGATACTTACAGTGATCTCTAAGTTGCTGCTGAATTATTGATTTCTGTTAAAAAATAAGAGAGAAGCATCGCTTCACATGCCATGAGCATCATTTCACTGTCTGAGTTATTGTGTGGGTTTTTTTTTTCCTGAAGAGATCTGAATATGAATAGAGTTAAATTCAGTTGGCAACCAGTTACAAGCAGTGCTCCCTAGGGCTCAGTACTGAGGGAAGGTCTGTTTAATATCTTTATCAATGATCTGAATGAAGGGATTGATGCACACTGAGTAAGTTTGCAGATGACACTAAATTGAGTGGGAGTGTTGATTTTGCTGGAGGGTAGTCAGGCTCTACAGAGGGATCTGGCCAGTCTGGATCCAAGGGATGAGGTAAATTGTATGAGATCCAACAAGGCCAAGTGCCAGGTCCTGCACTTGGGTCACAACAACCTGATGAATGCTCCAGGTTTGGAGCAGAGTGTCTGGAAACTGCCCAGCAGAGAAAGACCTGGGGGTGCTGGTTGACGGCCAACTGAAAATGACCCAGTGTGTGCACAGGTGGGTGAGAAGGCCACTAGCATCCTGGCCTGGATCAGGAATAGTGTAACCTGCAGGAGCAGGTTGGTGATTATCCCCGTTGTACTCAGCACTGCTGAAACCATACCTTGAGTCTGGGGTCAGTGGTGGGTCCTCACTCCAAGAAGGACATTGAGGTGCTGGAGTGTTTCCAGTGAAGGGCAACAAAGCTGGTGAAGGGTCTGGTGAACAGGTCTAGTGAGAGGGAGCTGAAGGAAATGGGGTTGTTTAGTCTGGAGAAGAGGAGGCTGAGGGGAAACCTCATTGCTCTCTACAACTCCCTGAAAGGAGGTTGGAGTGAGGTGGGGACTGGCATCTTCTTCGTAGCATCGCATGATAGAATGAGAGGAAAAGGCCTGGCATTGTGCCAGAGGAGGTCTAGGTTGAATATTAGGGGAAAAAATCTTTCCTGCAAGAGTGGTAAGGCACTGGAACAGGCTACCCAGGTCAGTGGTGGACTCACTGTGCCTGGAGATGTTTAAGAAAAATGCAGACACAGTATTTTGGGACATCATTTAATGGCCATGATGGTCTGAAGTTGACAGTTTGACTCAATGATCTTGGAGGTCTTTTCTATCTGAAACAGCTCTCTGATTCTCTGATATGCATCTCTTCCAAGAATGAACATTGGTTAGTGATGTGTATCNCATCTTCTTCGTAGCATCGCATGATAGAATGAGAGGAAAAGGCCTGGCATTGTGCCAGAGGAGGTCTAGGTTGAATATTAGGGGAAAAAATCTTTCCTGCAAGAGTGGTAAGGCACTGGAACAGGCTACCCAGGTCAGTGGTGGACTCACTGTGCCTGGAGATGTTTAAGAAAAATGCAGACACAGTATTTTGGGACATCATTTAATGGCCATGATGGTCTGAAGTTGACAGTTTGACTCAATGATCTTGGAGGTCTTTTCTATCTGAAACAGCTCTCTGATTCTCTGATATGCATCTCTTCCAAGAATGAACATTGGTTAGTGATGTGTATCACTGAGACAAGATGCAGGATCTTTTTTTTTTTAAATTTATTTTATTTTCTTTGTCAGTGCAGTTCTCAGTCAATAATGTCCAAAGATAGAACATGCTTCCCCATAAAAGGCTACTAATAGGCTTTTGGATTGCTTAAGGACTCTATACTGCATTTCCCTTAGACACCAGAATAGCGTTATCAAAGGAAAAAAAAAAAAAACACCTTTGGATGTTGTTTCCTCAGAAAATGATGAGAGAAGCAGAACTGATGATAAATTTGCTGTGCCACATTGAGATGTATAACCCCAATTCACAGAAACCTTACAGAGATATTTTACAAATGAACCACTGGTTGCATATGGTGGTTATAATACTACAGAACAGAAACCAGGAAAGTAGTTCTTGTTCTTTCTCCCCTTCATGTTCTACACATCCTTACCAGCTAATTAATGACTTGAATAAATGTTAGAAAAAGGATGGAAATGGGAAAAAAAGAACTGTGCACTTTCCTCTAAAAATAAAAAGTCTCAACTGGATCTGAAAAGGCTTAGATCTATGAACAGGGTTTAACAGGAGCACAGCAAAATATTGAAACACAAAACTGAGAATCAGGTTATAGATATGAGAAGTGACTCTATTTTGAAGAGCTAATTGAGAATCATTCTAATTAGATACCTTTGTAATCATCATTTCCTACCAATACCTACATTGAAAAATTGCAAGCCAGTTTCTAAAGATGCATCAACCTTTGAAATCTAAGTGATGAGTTAGTTTCAATATTTCTTAAACCACTTTCTGCCAAAGGACTCTTCATTGTCAATCATGACTGTCACAGTTGACAAAACAAAGAATGGTTTGGGTGGGAAGAGGCCTTCAAGATCATTTAGTTCCAACCCCCTGCCATGGGCAGGGACATCTCCTACTAGTCCATATTGCTCAAGGCCTCATCCAACCTGGTTTTCAACACTGTCAGCCCTGGAGTCTCCACAATTTCTTTGGGCAACCTATTCCTATGCCTCACCACCCTCATGGGGAAAAATGTCTTCCTTATATCTCATCTCAGTCCATCTTCTTCCCAGTTTGATGCCATTGCCCCTCATCCTGTCTCCCCATGTCTTCATCAGAAGTCCCTCTCCAACCCTTATGTAGTCCACTTCTGATGTGGGTTTGGGAGTTACCCGCCCCCCCCCCCCCAAGCTTAGCACAATATACAAGCAGATATATACNAATACTGGAAGACTTCCTTAAGGTCTTCATTGAACACTCTACTCTTGAGGCTGAACAAGCCAAACTTTCTCAGGCTGTCTCCATAGCAGAGGTGCTCCAGCTCTATGATCATCTTCTGCCCTTTTACAGACCTACTCTAACAGTTGTATGTCCTTCTTGTGTTGGGAGCTCCAGAGCTGGACACAGGACTGCAGGTGAGGTCTCAGCACAGCAGAGCAGAGGAGCAGAATCCTCTCCATCCACCTGCTTCCCAAGCTACTCAGGTTTTCAGCTGAGGGCACTGTTGGGCTCTGTGCTGCAAGCAACCATTATTTGTAATATCATCTCTAAAATATTCACTGAGATTATACAAAGTTGGGTTATAGATCCTGAATATATTGGTATAAATTGCTGAAAAACTAATCGTAGTAGTAACTGCATTTCCCAACTTGAAGTCATATTTTCATTGTCCTCATTCAGGAGAGGACATAAATAAAGGTCCCCTCATAAATAAAGGAAAATAACCAAACATTACATCATGATGATAATTCTGCCTTGTACCTGCTGAGTTCCCAGGTTACATTGAGCATATGTACCACTTCACAGGTACATATGGAGTACTTTGTTCTTTCTCCTTAGTGAGCAAAGGCTCATTTTGCTTTCCTATTGGTTAAACCAAACAAGCTAAAGAGCGTGAAGTGCTATGATAAGAAAAATTCATCCTCAGCAGTTCTGCCTAATATCTTCATAAATCTTCTCTCCTGCTTTAGCTCACATTACTGAGCACAAGAGATAACAATATATCGCTTTGGGAGGTTTTAAGAGCATTTCTTTACTAGTCTCTCTAATTTAAAGCGACTTTCTGCTGGGAGCAACATGTAAGCAAATCCCTTCTGTAGCACTAAACTGTGGGACACCAGAAAAATTGTAAAATAATCAGGTCACCCTTTGAAGAGTCAACAGGCACTAGCAATGTCTCTGAAATATTTCTCTTTACTTTTCACCAAGGAGCAACTGCTGGTTCTGTGGTAGCTGATAGTGTTTTAATTATAACCCATGAAAATTTTATGTTGCATGTTGAAAAAGGAATACTAGGGACAATAGTGTGCCTCTGTAACCAAGAAAGCCAATGCTATGCTGAGGCACACCAAGGAGAGTATACCCAGTAGGTCAAGGGAGGTTCTTCTTCCCTCTACTCTGCCCTGGTGAGACCACATCTACATTATTGTGTTTAGTTCTGAGCTCCCCAGTTCAATAGGGTCGGGAATATACTAGAAAGCATCCAACAGCAGCTGGGAGGATGATGAAGGGACTTGAATATCTGTTTGATGTGGAAAGACTAAGAGACCTGGGGCTGTTTAGAAAAGAAAACTGAGAGGAGATCTCATCAATATTTATAAATATCTGAGGTGCCGGTGTCAAGAGGAAGGGGTCAGGCTCTTTTCATAGAATCCTAGAATGTCAGGGGCTGAAAGGGACCTCGAAAGAGCATCTGGTCCAGCCCCCCTGCCGGAACAGGGTCACCTAGAGTAGATCACACTGGAGTGCATCCAGATGGTTCCTGAGTATCTCCAGAGGAAGACTCCACAACTTCCCTGAGCAGCCCATTCCAGTGCTCTGTCACCCTCACAGGGAAAAATTCTTCCTCAGTTTCACATGGAACCTCCTATGCCTCAGCTTCTACCCATTGCCCCTTGTCCTGTCACTGGGCATCACCGAGAAGAGGCTGGCTCCATCCTCCTGGCACTCACCCCTTACATATTTATAAACATTAATCAGGTCACCCTTTATTCTCCTCCTCTCCAAGCTCCAAAGCTCCAGCTCCTTCAGTCTCTCCTCATAAGGAAGATGTTCAACTTCCTTAATCATTTTTGTGGCTCCGCATTGGACTCTGAAGCAGCTCCTTGTCCTTCTTGAACTGGGTGGGCCAGAACTGGACACAATACTCCAGATGAGGCCTCACCAGGGCAGAGTAGAGGGGAAGTAGCACCTCCCTCAATCTACTAACCACACCCCTTCTAATACACCCCAGAAGGGCATTGGCCTTCCTGACCACAAGAGCACACTGCTGGCAATGACCTCCGCCAGATCCCTCAGCACTTCTCCATTGTGACTGTGACAGGGTAAGGGACAACGGACGCAAACTGGAAGCCAGGAACTTCCACCTCAACGTGAAGAGAAACTTCTTTGGTGTGAGGGTGTTGGAGCCCTGGAACAAGCTGCCCAGAGACGTTGTGGGGTCTCCTAGTCTGGAGACTTTCAAGACCTGTCTGGATGTGTTTCTGCATGACCCTTTGGGTAATCCATTGGTTACACCATTTTGGCAGGGCAATTGGACTGGATGGTCTCTGGAGTTCCCTTCCATCCCCTACCATTCTGTGATTCTATGCCTACTCACTACCCAATCAATTTTAATAATGCCATAATAAAACAGTAGATTACAACTCCTCTTAAACAGAGTTTTTCATAATGTCACATTCCTGAAAAAGAAAAGGGTTGCCATAAACTACAGAGATGTTATTTCACAGAATCATAGAATGCATTGGTTTGGAAGGGACCTCCAAAGATCACGTTGCCCAACCCCCCACATAACAAGCAGGGACATCCCCAACTTGATCAGGTTGTTCAGAGAACCATCAAGCCTAACCTTGCACGTCTCTAGGGATGTCACCTCCACCACACCCTCGGATAGACTTCCACCACCCTCACAGTAAAGAGCTTACTCCTAATGTCAAAACTAAATTTACCCTTCTCTAGTTTCAAACCACTGCCCCTTGTCCTGCTGCTACGTACCCTTTTAAACAGTCCCTCCCCATCTTTCTTGTAGGCTCCTTCACATGCTGGAAGGCCCAAGTGTCCCTGGATTCTATGTTGTTTTGTATGTAATTATATTTATTTCATTGTATTGTTTTTATTTTTCTTAAATTCGTTTTAGTTTTCTTTCCCAACCAACCACTATCTTTCCCTTATTCCCTTTCTCTTCATTTTGGGGAGGCAGAGGGTTTCATAGAGAGGATTTGTCACTCATTTAGTGCCCAGCCCTAAGCCTTGACACCTCTGTAACGATGTTTCGGTTTGTTTGGTTTTTTTTTTTAATATGATGATGCTATTTACATCTAAATAGACTGAGTATACACAAAATATCGAATGCTTCAATGCTGTAGGGTCACACTAAAAGCAATCTACATTTTTTGACAATGACTTTACTACAGCCTTAATTTCTTCCATAAATCAGACCATTACCAGGGCAGTTTTCCTACAAGAATCAAAGAATATGTCAAAGTTACAAGACCTGATTTTTCATCTGAGGTGCATGTCAGTTTTGTTGACTCTTCAAAGTACTTTTGATTGAAAAGATCTTCAAAAGTAAGTCTACTTGATGCAGTTAATACTCTATGAGCACAGGGTGACTCATACAATGCAACAACTGTTTCATAATAACTTCTATTCTTCTTAAGCAGATGTGGAGATGTTACATATAGGTGAAAAGTTCATTTGAGCCCATAAGAGGATAAAAAAAATCCAAAGTTTAAAAAGAAAAGGTCTCTAAGGTTTTAACTGTTTCTCTTTACCAGAGTCTGTCAGTTTGATTTTTTAACTTCTCTCTCTCTTTCTCTTTCTCTCTCTCTCTTTTTTTTTTCCCCCACTTAGAATCATCAAGGTTGGAAAAGATGTCTAAGATCAAGTCCAACCATCAACCCAACTCCACCATGCCCACTACACCATGTTGCCTTCATTCTGATCCACACATTTATGAGATCTGGAGGATGTGATTCAACCCTTAAAATTTAAAGGGACTCTGAAACTGTGTTTTGTAACCAGGGCCCTATATGACGTGTTTTATTAATGACTAGTACAAAAGGTAAAGAAAAGTTAAAAGTGTAATGCATAAGGCCCTACAGCACAAATGCATGACAGAAAGATTTTAGAGGTCTTTACCTCTAATGAGCAGATAATAATTAGCAAATAGAACAGACTGATACAGTGCACAACACACAGTAACTCCACAACAACCGTGCTCAAGCTCTATAATGATAGAGTTGAGGTAGGGTAGGGATTTCACAAATTCCAGGAGCCATTAACTTTAAACAAACAAACAAACAAAAACCCCAAACCAACAAACAAAAAGCAAAACAAAAACCAAAAGCAAACAAACATGAATTATATATAATTTATATACAATTTGTACTCTGCTCTTGTGAGACTTCAGCTAGAATACTGCAACTAGTTCTGTTGATACCAGCATAAGAGGGACACCAAACTGCTGAGTGGGTCCTGAGGAGGCCACAAAGATGATCAGAGGGCTGGAGCACCTCTATTATGGAAACAAGCTGTGAGAGTTGGAGCTATTCAACCTGGAGAAGAGAAGGATGTGGGGACATCATAAAACAGACTTCCAGTGTGTGAAGAGGGCCTACGAGAAAACCAGGAAGGGACTTTTGACGTAGATTTTTAGTGATAGGACAAGAGGCAATGGATTGAAGCTTGAGGAGGGAGGATTCAGACTGGATGTTAGGAAGAAGTTCTTCACAATGGGAGTGTTGAAACAAGTGGTGAGAACAGGTTGCCCAGGTAGGTTCTGGATGACCCCTCCCTGGGGGTGTTCAAGGCCAGGATAGACAAGGCTTTGAGATATCTGGTTTAGTAGAAGGCGTCCCTGCCCATAGCAGGAGGATTGGAACTAGATGATTTTTAAGGTCCCTTCCAACCTAAACCATTCTGTGACTCTAAAGATCTATGCATCCTTCCACATGCTTAATGGAGAGGTGCTTAACAAATAGAACTTTATTTCTTCATACTGTTAAGCAGTATGGTCCTTATCTGCCAGCCAACTTCCCAGCCACTATGCCTCAAACCTGTAGTGTTGCATGGGGTTTTCGTGACCCAGTCTGCACAAGACTAGTGTCTTTTCACCAAAATGGAATAAAAGTCTTCCTTTGCAGGCACCCTACATGATTATAAGACACATTTTTACTGAAGATTTGATAATCTAAAGAGACAGGCTGGTAGGAGGAATAAAATTACTCCTTTTTTCTTGATGAGGACTTTGGGCAACAAGATATCAAGCAACTTGGAAAGAATCATATTTAGGCATTGTAAAAATCTGTCAGGATCTTAAGTCTCCTATTTCTGACTCATGGTTCAGTGAGTGAGAGAACATTCTTTTTCTTAAATTATCTGTGATTTATTGCTTTCTATTAGGTTTTAAATGCTTTGTTTTCAGATTCACATATTGGTCAGGCTGATGTGGTTTTTTCCAGTCATTTCTTTATATCAGATAGCCGCTATGGAAGACTTCCATAAGTAGTTATATTTATCAGAGATAATGCAAAGACACAAAAAGAAAATAAAATAATTTAATAATTTTTCTGTAACTTCTGAAAGATTTTGGTGTAAGCTATAGTATTGCTATCTACCTGTGGCACCAGAATATTTTACAAACAGAAAGTTATTACCCTTCCTGGGCATGGATATATATGTCAAAGAAAAAAAACTTACTATTGAGGAAAAGCAAAACTGGAGGGAACTTATCTGTAAACCTGAAGGACTGGGCTTTTCAGCATAAATAAATTAATGATTACCAAATTAAATAGCAAATCAAGATTCACAGTTAGCCAAAGAAGATGTTAAAGGAAAGATATATTTTACAACACTCAGGAGGCATTTTCATAGTTAAATCACTAATGAGAGCTTTGAAGTTCAAATACATCTCCAGATTTGTTTTAAAACTCAGCACTGGTGGGACATAATGGTCCAAGCCTCCTTCCTTTGCTTCCCCCATCAGCAGAAGGGTGGGGCAAGCCAGGACATGTTTTAGGCCTATTAGCCTTCCACAACAATATCTCATCTCAATCCAGTTTCTTCCAGTCTAAAACCATTGCCCCTTGTTCTGTCATTCCACGTTTTTGCCAAAAGTCCCTCTCAAGCTGTCCTGGAACCCACTTCAAATCCTGAAAGATTGCTAGAGCTTTCTCTTCTCCAGGCTGCACAAACCTAACTCTCTCAGCCTGTTTTCATAGAAGTGCTCCAACCTTCTGACATCATTGTGGCCTTTTCTGGACCTACTCTAAGAGTTTTGTGTCATTCTCATGTTGGAGGCTCCAGATCTTGACACAGGACTCCCATGGAGTCTCCCCAGAGTAGAGTGGAATGGTACAATTCCCTCCCTTGGCCACAGTTTTTTTGATGGAGCTCAGGTTATGGTTGACTGCATCAAAATGGCTCTGTAATATATCTGTATATGGAGATAGTCCCAGATAATTTTTTTTTTTTTAACATGTTCTTTTATGAAACAGTGATGACATCTGCTAGAAGAGAGAGGTATTGAAAAATGTCTGATGACATGCTGGCAAGCTGTGAAGCTTAGATCATGCCTATTAGGTTCATTTTTATCTTCAAGGAAAACTATTTTTCAGAATCACAGAATCACATTTTTTTTTTCTTCATTTTAAATTGTATTTTATTTGTAAATAATATGTGTTGAAAACCTGACCTCTGGTAACCTGGTGCCTGTGTAGTATTAACACAAGACCATTGAGTATAAGAGAAAGACATTTGTTAACTTGTTCCTGCTTGTTCTCTTTGTTATCAAGGATTCTTCCAGAAGGAGAAGGTGTCTTTCACATTCTTCTGCCCCATGTGAAAAGGAATTAAACACTACTGTTGGCTGACTGCTGTCTCTAAGCCACAAGTACACAATTTGGGCTTTCCTCTCTTTCAGATTCCTTCCTTTGTGATTCATTGTTGTCCCCAGGTGCCATTGCTGACACTGGCTTGCCTGTGGCTATACATTCCTCATACATATAGTTTGACACTCAAACTATTGTCTGTCACAGGCTTCTTCTTCAGGCTAACATTAACTGTAGTTTGCTATGTTGGAAAGGTAGAATCTATCTCCAGCTTCCTTTTACTTTTCTGTGCAGCATTCTGCAACATTTTTCTGGTTTATTGTATTTAGCTGAGACCAAATTTACAACAAATCAATACATCTCTAAGATGTACATGGAGATAAAGGACATAACATCAAGCCAGGAATGTGTTTTCTGTCATTTTGCTCTCTTTTGACAGCAGCATTTCAGTTTGTTCAGAAAATCATTCAGAAGCAGAACCAAGTTATATTCTTCATATCAATATCATTCAGTGTAACACGACTTGATGTGAGTTTGCAGATGTACAGTGTTAACATAATGAGATCATGTTTTCAAACTGAACTCACTTTGTTAAAAGGAAAAATTAGGAATGTTGACATAGGAATTTGGCCCTCTTCTGACATGTTATCAATATAGGAAAATCACAGAAAAGGAATAAAAAAATAGAATTATAGAATCATAGAATTGTTTCAGGGGGTTCAACCATCTCCCAGAGCAGCCTATTCCAGTGTTTGAGGATCCTTTCAGTTAAGAAGTTTCTTCTAATATCCAAACTAAACCTCTTCTGGCACAATTTCAGACCATTTCCTCTCACCCTATCACTTGTTACCTGGGGGAAGAGACCAGCACCCACCTGACTCCAACCTCCTTTCAGGGAGAGTGGAGAGTTAGAAGATCTCCCCTTATTCTCCTCTTCTTCAAACTAAACAACTCCAGTTCCCTCAAGCTGCTCCTCACAGATCTATTTTCCAAACTCTTCAGCAGCTTCATTGGCTTTCTCTGGGCCTGCTGCAGTCCCTCAATGCCATTCTTGGAGTGAAAGTCCCTAAATGAACTCCAGTACTCAAGATGTGACCTCACTACTGCCGAGTCCAGGGGAAAAATCCCTTCCTTGGTCCTGCTGGACTCACCATTGCTGATCCAGATAAGGATGCTGTTGGCCTTCTTGGCCACCTGGGCACTCAATTAATCAACATCCCCATATCTTTCTCTGATGAGCAGTCTCTATACACTCTGACCCAAGCCTGCAGCAATCATGGGGTTGTCAAGACAAAATTGCAGGACCCAGTACTTGGCCTAGTTGAATCTCATACTATTGGCCTCAGTCCATTGATCCATCCTGCCTAAGTTCCTCTGAAAAGCCTTCCAGCTGATCAAGAGTCCAGCTGACCAAATGTAAAATACTAATTCAAAAATCATCCTGAAGGTGTTTAGTACAACCTAAAAACTTGGATAACAAAGGAGGAAAACAAGAAAAATTAATCTAAATATGGAGATTTCTGGTCCAGAGAGGCTAAACTGTCACTGTTTGGTACTTTGTTTGCATAATAGAGACACATTTTTGTTTTCCTTTTAGAAGAAGAACTTGTTTCTGGAAAGTGAAGGATGGATAACATCCTAGTGTGAACAAGCACTTTTGGAAAACCACATTATTTGTTTTATTGTAATATTTTAGAATTTCATCACAAAATATGAGCTATGTCCTTTATTTCTGGAAGTCTTGGATTTATTAAGATAGTTAAAACATTTGAAGTTGGAGGCAACTCAGCCCAAATTTATATTCTCAAAGGCATATTGAATGGCTCCTTGAACTTCTCTGGGCACATTTGCTCCAAGACAGAATATCTCAAACTCTCTGTGCTTAGTATCAGATATGCTAAATTATGTAATAGTAAACATTTTTCTTTTGTGAATAGGAACAAAATTAAATACAAGTCGAAGTTCTTATCACATTCAAGTGCTAAACTAAGCTTTCTTGCCTGTCCTTGTTGATCTGGATTTCCTGTAGTTCGCTTTACCGTGGCTGTTGATTTTGTCATATTTGCTTTATTATCTTTCACAATTTCTGTATAGTCATCATAACTTTTTATACTCCCTGAACAAGTGTGTAAACTAGGAGAATAACATTTCTGTATTTTATTATTACCTTTCACACTTCTCCTTGAATAAACAGATTAAATCATATTTGTCACTTCAGTTTCTACAGTGCCTCCATGATAAGAGTTATTTAATAGATTTTTATGAGGCCAGAGAAGAGTTTGACAACCATTTAGTTCAATCTTGACCAAAAAAACATGACAGGATTTAGTGGGGTTGCAAATTCAAATTAGTAACTCTGTGCTACCACATGTCTTTTCATGGGGCTTTTCAGACTTCTAAGTGATAAAGTGTAAGAATGATTTCGGATGCAGTTGCTATGGCTTGCACTATAATAACAAAAGCAGCAAAAGGCAGTGGGATTTAAATAAGGCACAGCATCCAGTCTGAACTTCTATGGATTTCGCATGTTAGTTGACAGGAAGATGATCAGAGGGCTGGAGCACTTCTATGAGAACAGGCTGAGAGTTGGGTTTGTGCAGCCTGGAGAAGAGAAGGCTCTGGGGAGACCTTCTAACAATCTTCCAGAATTTGAAGGGGGCTCCAGGAGAGCTGGAGAGGGACTTTTGACAAAGCTGTGGAGTGACAGAACAAGGGGTGACCTCTTCAAGCTGGAAGAAGCTGGATTGAAATGAGACATGAGGAAGAAATTCCTCCTCGTGAACATGATGAGGTCTAACACTGCCATGGCCATTAAACCATGTCAGGAGGTGCCATGTCTCTGTGTTTTTTGAACACCTTCAGGGATAGTGACTCCACCACTTCCCTTAGCAGACTGTTTCAATGCCTGACCACTCTTCCAATAAAGAATTTTTTCTTAGTATCCAAGCTAAATATTGCAGTCTTTAAGAAATCTTTCAGTGAAGAATTTTTTTTCTAATAGCCAAACTAATCCTCCCCTGATGCCACTTCAGGACATTTCATTTTGCTCTATCACTTGCTACCAGGGAGGTAAGTCCAAAACCCACCTCTCTATAACCTCTCTTGGCACAGAGAGCTGTACCTGACAGTGTGTTATTGGAGCCTCTACCAAAGCACTGGGAAGACATTTAGGCGATAATTGGAATTTGCTGGTAGTGGCAGAGCCGCTTTCTCTTCTGTGGGCATAAAACAATGACCTTCTTGTCCAGGTAAAGATCACAAAGCATTGTTCAGACAGAATATCTATCCCATGTGTCCTTGATCAATAACAAACCCAGATAAGATATAAACAATCCCCTAAATACCAGCTCAAGCAATAAAATACAGTAATTGAAACTGTGGTGAAGCAACATTATAATTAATGTAAATGGGGTTGCCCAGACAGGACTTTTTGCCTGTATTGAGGACAAAGAGCTCAGTCCCTCTAAACCTCCCAGCTTGTGAGCTTATGCAAACATGAGCTTCAGTGATCAAAATAATTTTTTTTTTTTATTGTCTGAGTCCATTAGAAGACTAAAGAAGTTATGGTGGATCTTTTGCTAGCATTTAAAATGGACAAGTAATTTAAAAATCCAAGATATAACTGGTTTTATATCCTTCTGTAAAACAAAACAAAACAAAAAACCAGATGACCCCACGGAAAATCACTTCTGTGATTTCCACTCAGGTCCTAATGGTTATTGCTCTGTTACCGTTTCATTATATGCGCTTCAAATAAAATTAAAGATCAAAAGTTACAAAGCAGAAGAGTTGTTAATAAATATTTCTGAGATCTACAGTTTTCTGGAGCTGAGTACTGCACAGAGAATAACTCAAGAAAAGGTAAAAAAGAAAGTAGATGGGACATGGTAGAATGACTGACTATTAAGTTCATAATGTTGATTAGTTTATGAATATGGTTAGCTGCTACTTTTTATATATTTTGATGTCAGAAATCAAATGTCAGCCTCACTTCCTGTAGTGGAGGGGTAATTAATTAATGCAAGATGATATTTTCAACAATGAATATTGTTTATTAATATTCAATATTCAGAACTGGCACCACCCTGACCACTAATTTTAATAATAATCAGTTCTTTGCATCGGTCATGGAAACTTTGTATACAGGCAATAACAGGCTCTAGCAATGACTACTAACAATATATAACATTAATTGAACTCGATTGAACTGGAAGAGAAGGCTTTGCAGTGTACCACTTGCGGTCAATACTCCACTTGCCCACTAGATGGACTCAAGGAGCTCCTTTCTGCTTACAGCAGAAGGCAATGGTAAATTACAAGAGGCTTTAAGTATTTACTCACAAAATGATCTCTCAACTGGCAGGGCTGGCTACTGCTTCAGACAGTACCCAAATGTTTTCAGGGAATTCTTGTCATTCACTGAGACTTCTGGTTCTTCCTGGGCTGCTGGGGAAAGGAGACAGACAAGCTCTGACCGGGTCCTGATCTCCTCTGGATGATCTGTGTATCTCCAGGATTTCCTGTCTTGGCAGGAGACTTTCAGGTGCAGGCAGGATGTCTTGTGATGTGTAGTCTTAGCATAATGTCACACTGGTTGTGCAGGTCGATCATGTGGAGGCATTTAGAGTCTGTTTCCAGTAAACTCTGGGAAGGCAGTTTCCAGGCAGCTCAGGATATAAGGCAGCACAAATACGGTGGCAGAGCGCATGGATACAATGGCAGAGCACACGTGCTCCCTGCTCATCCCTTTTTATCAATACAGCCCGAAACTAATGGACCTTTGGACACAGAATAGCCATCAGAATGGCATTTAGCCAAACCTGACCATATTAGGTGAAGCCATAGGCTTGCTTTACCCATTTTGGGGCAGAACACAGGCCTTGCACAAGGCATACACAAGCTGAGCATACACAAGCAAGGACATGGATAAGCCTATTTTGGCCTGCTTAGGCCACACCTCCATCCCTAGAAAGGTGGTGAAACAAATCATCTCTATGGAGGACAAGACTTTTAGCAGGAGTAGTCAGCATGGATTCATGAAGGGGAAATCATCTGACAGCCTTCTATGATGGGTGAGTAGAGGAGTGGAGAGTAGGACGAAGGATAATGACTTCAAACTGGAAGAAGATTGATTGAAATTAGACTTTGGGAAGAAATTCTTGCCCATGAGGGTGGTGATGCAGTGGAACAGGTTGCCCAGGGAAGTTGTGGAGGCTCCAAGTTTGGATATGTTCAAGGCCAGGTTGGTTGGAGCCTTGAGCAAGCTGACCTAGTGTGAGGTGTCCCTGTCTGTGGCAGGGAGGGTTGGGACAGGTGATCTTTAAGATTCCTTTTCAATCCAGCCCATTCTATGATTCTATGATTCTCTGTGATTGATTACCATTATTATTAATTGTTGACACGTTTTTAATCGATACTTTATGACTGGTTGTTAATAATTTGTGATAGATTTATATATAGACAGAATCAGTTATAGACAGAATAGACAGATTTATATATAGACAGAATTAGTTATAGGCATGCTTGATAATGGTGATTTTTGTGGTAGTTTAATTCCCAGTGGTGGCTAATGTGGTATTTGTGATAATCTGGAATAAAATAGAGAAATTTAAAGGACAAAGCCTCTGTGTCCTTGTTTATAACAGAATCCTACAAACCCAAGGTCATGATCTCTATACATCTGCTGAGCAGAAAATCCTTTAGGTCATGAAATCATTAAACTTCTTGCTCAAAAATCTAAACTGAAGTAAAATGAGTAATTGCCTAAATACCATGAGTTCAAGTACTCACAAGTATCTACTGCAACAAAATTGTGCTTTCTCCGTAAGTTGTCAGAAATTTGAGGCCATATCATTTTTACATCAACTGCATCACAAGAGCAGCAGTAAATAATAGTAATTTGAATACAATCTTTGGGTATTTAGGAATAGGAGAAGCAGTAAGGGAGTTAATGGGATAAGAACTAGAAAGGATTAAGTATAGCTAGAAAGGAGAGGATTAGCTATTATCCTATCTGTGCAGACACCTGCATTTAGTGTAGCCAAAAAAAAAATATAGGATACACCACTCTGTTCTCAATTGAAACTTAACTCAGATATATTAAAACCTGTATCTAATAAATCACATACTACATCAATTCTCAAATGAGTAGTCTAAAAGTATTTCTTGTACTATAAGAAAGCAAGGTGAATATTACTTTTAAATTACATTTAACACCTGCTGTTGAGGTCAGAGTTTGTGGATAATGTTGCCTGTGATACTTCTATCTGTAAAAATGAGGTTTAATTTAAGACTTAACATTTTAAAGGAAATAAAAAACAAAAAGCAACCAAAAAAACCCAAGATAGACTTGGTTAAATTGTGCATCAAAGAAGACATCAGAGCCTACTATCAACTCAAAGGCAACGTTTCATATGATAAAGTAATATGTGACCAAAAATTATTCCATGACTTCAAGGGTAAGGGGAAAAAAACAAAACAAAACAGAAAACAAAACAAAAAAAAAAAAACCCTCAGAAGATTTTTAGAATTAAATATAATTTAATGTAATTTCTTTCTCTTTCTCTCTCTTTTTCTTTCTTTCTTTCTTTGTCTCTTTCTTTCTATCCTTCTCTTTCTCTCTTTCTTTCTTTCTCTCTCTTTCTTTCTTTCTCTTTCTCTCTTTCTTGTAACCTTTACAAGTGCACTATCAGCTCCACACTGCTCATAAAGGTTCAGATACATGAACTTTCCTGAAGATCCCTTCTGAAACAAGAATATATTTAGTTAGAAAATCATAGAATCAAACAGGTTGGAAGAGACCTTCAAGATCATCCAGTCCAACCTATCACTCAGCCCTAGCCAATCAACTAGATCATGGCACTAAGTGCCCCATCCAGTCTTTTCTTGAACACCTCTAAGGATGGTGACTCCACTACCTCCCTGGGCAGCCCATTCCAATGCCAATCACTCTTTCTGTCAAGAACTTCCTCCTAACATCCAGCCTAGACCTCCCCCTGGCACAACTTGAGACTGTGTCCCCTCGTTCTGTTGCTGGTTGCCTGGGAGAAGAGACCAACCCCCACCTGGCTACAACCTTCTTTCAGATAGTTGTAGACAGCAGTGTCAGTACTGTTATGAACAAGTAGAGAAGACAGAAGTATGGATTAATAGGTTTATTTCCTATCAGACCCTTCACATAGTTCAAACTGAGCAACGCTTGAACACGGTTCTATCTACCTTGAGCAACTGGATATTTTAGTTTAGTTTCAGGGGGTTTATGTTGTTTGAATGGCTTTGTCTGTTGCTCCCCTGAAGCAATAAATCATCCAGCTCTCCTAATTGCCCTTCTTGTCACTTGAGAATTTGAAACAGAAGAGTAGAAACACCCACCTCTTTTGATCAGATCAAAGTATCCTTTAAAAGCTTGTACACTGATTTGTCACCAAGAAAAGACATGTTTTCCCCCAGTGTTTTGTAAGTCATTTGGATTTTATTTTTTTTCAGGAGGTCTTTTCCCTCTTTCAATATCCCAATATTTAACAAGATCATAGCTTTCTTTTTTAATGTGAGAAAGAGAAGTATTTCTAAAAATAAGTCTGACACATCTAATCAATTGACCTGAAAGACATTTTTACTGTGATTTATCCTGTTATACTTAGATATTAAATTAAAAATGTAATTCCACATTTGATTTGCACAACTGAAAAAAAAAAAAAAAAAGCCGAGTAAGGAGCTAAATTAGCTACTAATTCTACTATGGAAAGATTCAATCCCTGATTATCAGGTATTAGTTTTCACAGGACATATACTATGCCTTCACTTCAGAACATGCACACATGCACTGCTTTTCAATTAGCTTTTAATTGTTTTAAATATTTGTGAATTTTTTTTTACTGTTTTTTTTTCCTAGCTACATTAAGATATAACTATCTTTCTTGTTGCTCAATGTTGAACAATTCAGCATTTATTTAACTTTCTGCATTTTCCAGAAAATTATTACCCCTCTCTTGCTAAAAGGGCAAGGAATATTTCCATCAATGTCATTTCAAAGGGTGTTCACTCTGCAATCTGCTGGTAGATTGGAAGAGAGGTAAAACACATGTGATGGATTTTTTGCTTGTTTTGGGTTGCTTTTTCTGTTTGCTTGTGGGGTTTTTATTTGGTTGGTTTGATCTGGTTTGGTTCGGTTTGGTTCTGTGTGGGGTTTTATTTGTTTAGGTTTGCTTTTTTTTTTTTTTCCTTGGGTCTTTTTGGTGCTTTTATAGAATCATAAAATGGTAAGGTTGGAAGGGACCTCAAAGATCATCTAGTTCCAGCCCCCTACCATAGGCAGGTTTCGTTTTGGTTTATAAAACATAGAAAGAGCAATAATGCTTCTTTTTTAGAAAGATTCAATTTCTTCCTCAGCTGATAAATTGAAACCTGTCCTTGAACTTCTTTTTCTGATAAGAGCTTCCTTGTTTTGTTCCCCAGTCTACCAAGTTGTCAGTTGGATGAGCAAGTGTAAATAAGATACAGTTTTTACTCCTGTTTTTGTATAAAGGATGTTTGGTTTTGAAAGCCAGGTTGAAAGGAGCCTTGAGCAAACTGGTCTAGTAGGAGTCCCTGCCCATGGCAGAGGGGTTGGAATCAGATAAACCCTTCCAACCCAAACCATCCCATGATCATCTAGATGATCTCTGAGGTCCCTTCCAACCTTACCATTCTATGATTCTACAAAACCCCAAAGATAATGAATAAGGTTATCTAAGCACATCTGAAAGCAAGGTGCTGGATGTAGCATATAGTCTGAGATATATTTATATATTTATCAGACATTGCAATGGTTAAAAAGCACTAAGGTATATCTTTTCCTTTTGATGTATCTACTGGAAAGCTGTAAGGACATGATGTATTTCTTTAATCCAAAATCTGTCAAAATAAGGGGAATTTAAGACAGTGGTCTTTTTTTTTTTTCCCCTCTTGCACAGGTGAAATCCATCCATCTGGCATTTGAAGGTAGTTAATAGCTAGAGAAGAAGCTGGAAGAATTCTTTCCCTCTACCGTTCCTTGTAAACACTTGTAGGATATGGGTAAGCAAAATAAATGAAACATAGGAAATATTAGAATGGCTTAAGTTGGGAGTGACCTCAGAGATTATCTACTTCAACCTCTCTCCCATGGGCAGGAATGCCTCTCAGCTAGATTTGGTTGCTAAAGGCCTTGTTCAGCCCAGCCTTGAACACCTCCAGGGAGGGGGGCATACACGCTCACTTTGGGCAACGTGTTTCAGTGTCTAATCACCCATACACTGAATAATTTATTCATAAGATCTAGTTCAAATATACTCTTGTTAAGCTTAAACATGTCCCCCTCTCTCCCTCCACCCCGCCCCTTGTCCTAGGATAGAATCATAGAATCATA
>WBNM01035443.1:0-19546 GCA_013399055.1 Ramphastos sulfuratus
TCTTCTGTTATTCCAACCAATGGAATGCCACGGTTAGAGGGCTAGTTTAGTTCTCAATTCTCATTCGCGCTGATGCACTAAACGTGACCCTGCCATGGACAGTGTTCACAACAAGGAACTAAGTTAGGCCTCTGCTCTACAGAAACACAGATTCACTGCAGAGGCAGTATGGGAAAACAGTCTTTTGGAAATAGTTTCCTTCCAGAGATTCCATGGAGGTGCTTCCCATGGCCACTGGGTACATCTAAACTGGGGGATTTAAGAGAGCTTCCTAGACCTCACTATGAGGTGGACACACCCTCTGGCCACAGACCAGGTATCTGTTGGGAAGCAACAGTTCACTTCCTCAGCTGCTCTGGCATTCATTAGGAGCCCCGGTGTGCAGATTACACTTACAGTAACATTGCTGCCCAAATATCCTCTTCTTATCTAATTCTGAAGCTACCTTATTCTGTCCTCTATCCCACATTTTCCTTAAGTTACCCTGAGCCAGGAAAGCTGCAAGGCTTTCCTGCAAGCTGCTTTCCTGCAAGCTGCAAGTGACAAAGAACATTGCAGGGTTCTTGGCATCCTGTGTGTCAGTGATGTACCTGTTATGAATACAGAACACAGGACAGAGATAAGGTGGCAAAGAGAGTCTTACAAATGCTAATTGTGATGATTTTTCAAGAGCTTTTAATTGCACTTAATAAGAAGAGTAATAATGGTAATAGTAATAATACGAAAATATTANCCTTGCTGCTTACTTGTGTTGTCAGTTAGAGCAGAGCTGCTCTGTTCTGGAGCCTCCTCAGCACCTCACGCCACGTCCTGCCAAGAGAGAAGTTCAAAAGCATCTGCTTTCCTGGTGAGAAACAGAAAGCCCAAGAGAGGAAAAGAGAGCCCCAGAAAGCAGTGGGAGTGGAAAGGAAGGGCCTCCTAAAGCATCTCCTTGAAGGTTGAAATGTGAAGCAGCCCTGTGGCACAGACAGCCGTAAGTACAGCTCTTTCCACCTGCCTGTCCCCCTTGGTGCCCACAAGGACAATTCCCCCATGGGTAGGTTGAGACTAAATATTAGGGGAAATGTTTTCACAGAAAGAGTGGTCAGGGATTGGAATGGGCTGCCCAGGAAGGTGGCTGAATTGCTGACCCTGGACGTGTTTGGATGCAGTGCCTGGGGATATGCTTTAGGGTGAACCTTGTAGAGTAGGTTTAGCAGTTGGATTTGGTGATCCTCAGGGTCTTTTCCAACCTTACTGATTCTGTGATTCCAGGAACCCCCAGCCCCTCTGCTTGCCCCAGACAACCAGCATAACTCAAGATAGCACATAGTACTTCAACTAGGCCTTCTAGAAAAGTGAAGAAACTGTCTGGGAATCTTCAGTGGTACCCACAGCCAGAGCAAAGCCACTACATGGGACCTGCAGTGCTCCCACCAGCAAGTCACTGCACAAATGCAGCACTCCATGTTGAGGTCCACAGATCTGCTGAAGCTTGCATGCCATGCATGTGCACTCACAGGAGCACTGTGGCACTAGCCCCACAGTGACATCCAGAGGCATCTGAGGCTGCCAGCCTGGAAACAAGTGACCCAGCAATGCAGGTGGGGTGCCTCAGTGCCTTCCTTGGTGCCTAGAGAGCTCCCTGACTGGCCTCCTTCAAGGGCTGTCAGGGGAGAAGGACTTATCCCTTGTCTGCCATGGGAAAGCTCCAGATCTTGGAGAGACCTCTAGAAGACATCTTGCCCAACCCTCCAGCTCAAGCAGGGCTGCCTAGAGCCAAGTGTTTAGGACTGTGTCCAGGTGGCTTTTGAAGATTTCTAGGGACAGAAACTCAACCAGCTCTCTAGGCAGCCTCTGCCATTACTCTGCCACATTCATTCTCAAAAATGTTCCCTGTTATTCAGGAGGAGTCTCCTGTGTAGCGTTTTGTGCCCACTGCCTTTTATGACTAACCATCAGTGGCAAGAGCCCAGGTCCATCTTCTTCGCACTCTCCCTCTAGACTTTCGTACACCATGATGGGTACATCACCTACTCTCCAACTCTCCCATCTCCACCCCTCCGAGCCTTCTCTTCTTCAGGCTGAGTGCTGCAGGTCAGGGAACACTTCTAATGCATCCCGGGAGACTCTCGGCAGCCTTGGCCACCCCACGACTGCCTGAGGACAAGTTCTCACTACTGCCACCCACTTGCCCGCTCTGCACACAGCACTCCCGCTTCCTGGTGCTCTACAGTTTTCTTCTCAGAGGCATGGATAGTGGTGGTCGCAGTGGTTCTGGGCAGCGATAAGACCTTGTCAGATTCTCCCAGGAGAGCTGCCGGCTCCAGGCAAGTCGCTGCTGCACTGATGTTGCCCTGACTCAGAGAACCCCCTCTGCAACAAGGCCCTCTGCTCTGCTGCACCGTTTCCTCCTCTCCTCTTTATCTGACTTTGATAGTTACAGAGCCGTTTCTCACACTTTTCTTCTCTCTCCTCACACTGTTGTGTGATGTTTTGCCCTTTCTTAACTGTACCTTCCTAGAGGTGCCACCATGGTGGCTGACGGGCTCAGCTGTATCCTGCTGTGCCGCCTCGAGCAGCCGGCTGGCTCTGTGCGTGTCCTGTTCTCACACAGGGCAGCCTTGCCACCCACCTCTGCCAAATCCTGCGCACTGACACGGAAAAACCATCAGAGAAATGCCAGAAGTTTTGCATAGCAGCCTGAATTAATAGTATTTAGTACTGCAAGATAAAAGTTAAAAGTGCCAGCCTCCAAAAGCCTGCATCTTTCTCACCGTCTCTGCCATAAGCAAACACAGCCGTGCCTTTTGCTACGGAAAAACGGCAGCTACCACAAGATGGTAGCACAGACAGCATTCAGCAGCAGCAAGCATGCAATCTCATCTCACTGTCTGAAGACACTCTACAAAGCACTGATGGGGTCGTATCCAAACCTTCCAACGTCTGCTTTACAGGAGTCTGCTGGATTCCCAGCACTGCCTTTTCCATTCAGTCTGTGGACCTAGAACAACGGCAGAATATGGCTTTCATGAGACATCCCAAACCAAAACAGAAATGTTTTGTTGCCAAATTACACAGTGCTCATAGTTAGAGTCAGTAGGAAGGAAAACAAACAAACAAACAAACAAAAGTCTTATTGCTATATTCAGGTTATGGCAGAGCTCACTTTACATTGCTGGAATTCCTGCCAAATTTCTTATGGACCAAGCAATTATTCCTATGCCTAAGGAGAACAACCCTCATAAAATGCACTTTCTGGCTTTTGGGTTGGACTCCATTTTTGCTGTTAGCTTTAAACAAATGGTTGAAATACTCTGGATGTATTTCATGTACTATAAGGCTGCAGGGTGGCTTTATGGAATTACAACTTGCTAACAGTCTTCTGAGAAACTTCTGAGAAAGTGATGTACTAGCAGTAGTCTCTCAGCTTTGAACAGTGCTGTACACGTTCAAAGGTCTGACACATTTAGAAAAGGCATCTTTAGCATACACAAGTCACATCAGGAGGTTTTGTTCTCGAGGGAAAAAACGTTGTTCAGAGAAATTCATCCTTTTAAGAAGTATTCCATGCAAAGCTTGCTACATTTTTTATTTTGGGTCATGACAGCAAGAGGACCTGTTGGCAAGTCTCTTTGGCAGTCTTAGGAGCAATGGCTTCCTTACTGGATGCACTGCAAAAGAAATGGTGGGGGAAGGCAGAGGCAGGAGAATACCAGCTTGGCATTTTAGCATTTACAGGCATCTTTAACATACATAAATCACATCAGGAGGTTTAGTTCTTGGGGGGAAAACATTGCTCAAAGAAATGCACGATTTCAAGAAATGTTCTGTGCAAAATGTGCTACATTTTTTTTATTCTGGGACATCAAAGCAAGAGGATCTGTTGACAACTCTTCAACAATCTTAGGAGCAATAATTGCCTTCTCTACCAAAAAAATGTTTGGGGAAGTCTGTGGACTGGAAGGCCCTGTTGGTGCTCATTGAAGAAAACTGGTCACAGCTTCTGTGCGAAGGGTATATGGTATCTGCTGCAAGGAGACTCTGCACCCACAATGTTGTACACAAGATTTTTCAGTGACATTGGTCTGCACACCAGTCCTCAGTACTAACTACAAACATCAAGCATTATCACTGATAGGAGCAGCCACTGTTTAGGAAAACATGATGTTAATTGCAGCAAGTGCAGGTACTAAGGACAGACTGAGCTGAAAATAAAACCACTAAGCAGAATTAGTCCCATTCTAACTCAAACCAGGATAGGCGTCTTCAGGAAAAAGAGTGAAAGTTAGCTTGGACCTGTACGAAAACTGTTTGTACCAAGCACATGCCTATAGGTAGCAGCAATGTTTAACCTTAAGAGGTGTCACTGAGAGTTTACTTACAACAGAAATAATGCAGCCAGTTAGGTTCCTATTGTTCTGCTGATTCTAAGCTTCACTCTGCATCTCCAGTGCTATTGTTGTAAAATGTACAAAGAGAGGAAGACAGTCTAACAGAAGCAGGCGAACTAAGCTATATATCTGAAACGATTTCATACTTCCTTACAGGGGAAAAATGAAAACAAACTGCCTCAGCAAGCTGATGGAGAGAAAGTACAGTCAGAAGTGAATGAGGAGTGCACAGACAAACTCAAGTGATCAAGGAAGTGGGAGAGCAGGGAACAGAATATTGCACTGGCTATGCAGAGCAGTTCACCAATACAGAGGCATTTGTTTCCCTGGCCCTTTCAGACAGGTAGTGAACCACTTGAAAGTGTGGAAGGGCTGACACAAAACTGTCTTTATGACAATATTCCAAACTCTCCTATTAGATGAGTGCTAAGCAGCACCAGGAACGTACTACCTCAGGACATGGTACAGGAGCAGCACCAAGCCAGACTGAAGGCTGGCATCACAAACCACAAGTAGCTGGAAACCAAACTAGTTTGCATCCACACCAAATACTGTCTGGCTGCAAGAGCTACATCTGCATCTTCTTGTAGACCCACACCTGATCCATATTTGCTGCACAGAGGGCATGTGTTCATCATGCTTAGAAATCTAGCAGCCTGAGGACATGGGGCAAGAAGGATGCAAGCCCAGAAAGTATGCTAAAGATGGCAGGGACTCCTTAGAAAATATGGGTTGCTATCACAGAGTAGTTCTGCTTTGGCAAAGGTTGATCTTCTATTTCTAAAATACAGTCATATCCCTGGAGGAATGATGCATGGAAGTGGCAATGAAAGTGATTGCCTCTTATTGGTGACAACAAGGCAACAGGAAATCATCTCAATGACATCGGTGGCTACAACACAGGTAATACACTGCATACTATCTCAACAAGTCTGTTCAGTCTGTTCAGAGATGGCACCATTATCCACCTCTTTCACCCATATGGCATCCTATGGATAGTTTGTGTCATCAATTTGTTCATTGGCAAGCTTCACTGAGGTGCCAGCTGTTGGCATTTTAACAAGGCAGTTTTTCTGATGCATTGTACATCAGTCTGCATTTCCACCACTGCCCTGTAGCATCCACTAATCCCCTGCAAAAAAGAGAGGAACAGTGCATTTATCTTCTGGCAGTAGTGTAAAATCTGGCTTGTTAAAACAAAGACTATTCATATTCCCAGGGATAATCACCCTAACTTAGTTTAGCCAGTTGTGAAGTATAATAAAATACAGCCATGTAAACCTAATAGCAAATATTAAAGCTCACATAAACAAATTGAACATCTGGAATAAAAATGTAATAAAGTCATGGTCTTTAATCATTCTTTAGAGTGCTGGAAATCTATTATTAACTTTAAAAGCAGGCCGAGCACCTCGTGTGTAGCAATGTCATTCTCTCATGTTCTGACTTTGAGAGACCAGCACAAAACACCCTGCCATTAAAAAGCATGAGGTTCTGCTTTGGGGCTGAATTCTTTTTCTTTGTAACTTTGTTTTTTCCATCTTTTTGGGGCTAGAAGGCACAAGTTAGTCTAACTGTTTTCTAGGAGTCGTTCCATAGCAAATATCAAGGAGCCTTACCCAGTTATTTCTTTATCAGACCTGTAACTTGCCATCAAAAGTGAACAGTAAGGATTTCCTTGTTTGTTCTTGCAAAAGAATAAACACTACAAAGGGATCAATGAAATCTGCATCCAGTCATTAATGCCTCATCCCAAAATTACTGGTTTCTTCTACAATGATCCTGATGATGTGGTTTGTGGCAGAGCTGGGCTCCCATGAAGAAATAACTACGGCTAGAGGTGAAGCAGTTGAGATCTCCTGTACAGGACAAGATCCCCACCCCCCAGCTTCTGGTGATCCACTCTGTTTAATTACCTGAGTGATTCCTGCAGAGCTTTCATCTGTGCCAGTTCAAGTGGGAATGCTGGAAATTACCAGTCACAACAGAAAACCTCCTGAGAAGCAGCAGCACAAAACCCAAATGGTTCAAGGCAAGCTTCAGAATGACCACATACTTTGAGTTTCAGCAGGCTTCTGCCTGGTTTGTGAAGGAGAATGACAAATGCTGTTTAACATTTTGCTTGAATGGTTTTTCCTTTCAGAAAGCTATTTGCAGTACAATAATGAGAAAAGCAGAGCTGTGAAGAGAAGCATTTTTTAAGGCTGATTACCTATCCCCTGGCATAGCATTTGATACACACTTTGTTTATCCAGAGTGAATTCAGTGCCTAAAAAAGATTAATTGAGCCTATTTTATGCTACTTGTACAGGCTCTCACAGAGGAAGTCACTTGTGCTTTTTCTTAGTGACTCATGCATACAAGCCTGCAATTCACCAGAAGCAACAAAATGAGTTTTATAAATTTAACAGTTCATAAATCTTAATGGGATTCCAGACTATCCAGGGGGGTGGGTTTTCCTCCTTTCTTTCAGGTCTTTCTCTTATTCCAACAACCCTAAATGTACATGAAGGAAATTCTCGCTATCTGCCTTTACTTTTCTACTCTGCTGTTCTGCAGTTCAGCAGGCACCTGACAGCTCACTCATGCTCTCTCCCCACAAGTACATCATGTGTACAGGTGTGCAAACACACAAACTTGCATTTCTTCTGCTTCTGATTTCACAGAATTACAGACTAGTTTGGGATGAAGAGACCTTTGAAGGTCATCTAGTCCAACATCCCCTGCATTTGGCAGGGACATCTGCAACTCGAGCAGGTTGCTCAGAGACCTAAACAACCTCACCTGGAGTAGTTCTACCACCTTTCTAGGCAAACTGGATGAGGGTCTCACCACCCTCTGTGTCAAAATTTCTTCCTTCTCTCAAGTCTCAATTTCCCTATTTTAGTTTAAACCCATCACCCTTTGTCCTGTCACAACAGGCCCTGCTAAAAAGTCTGTCCCCAGATTTCTGATCATACTCTCAAGCACTGAAATCAACAAGAATATCTCACTGGAGCCTTCTCTCCAGCATAACACCACCAACTCTCTGCCTGTTCTAATAGGGAAGGAGCTCTGGCCCTCAGATCATCTTTGTATCACTTTTAATCGGATCATTTTGGTACTCTGATTAATGGCTTACTGGCCAGGCTTAAAAGAGTAGTAAGACACAAAGCCCTGCGATTTGAAGGAGCTGTGGGAGCTTGTCCTTGTAGGTGGCCAAGGATCAAACTGTTAGTATCCCAACTATACTCATCAGGTGAATGATTCTCCCTGACCCACAAACTGTGCTTGATCTCAGTGCCTTGGACAGCAGCTTGTCACTTACTTCAGGCTTGTTCTGGATAACTGATCTTGAAAGGCTACAGGTTTTCAAAGGATAAATGGTGAAGTTGCCACACATAGTGCTTCACATGGTTTTGATGTGCAGCCAGCCATGTTGTTTACCAGGACTGAAGACAAACTTAGCTGTACTCTGGGTCACTCTATAATTCATAGAAGCAATTCCCAAGAGCTAAGCATCCCAAGAAGGGGAACATTTCCTTTAGCTTCCATTCAGCCTTGTTAATCCAAAAGACTTGTCCCATTTGGACACAAGGTTCAGGATGCACAGACCATTCTCCTCTGCAGTGATGGACAAAGTGCTATCTAAGTGTGTGTTGGCTTTCTCTGCCATTTCTTTCAGGCCAGTCTTGTCCCCACACAGAAGAGATGACCATGCCAGCTTCCCATGGCTACCAAACATTTCAAGGACAGACAGCTGTCCACATCTCTCCGTGCCTAAAGAGGGAGAAGCCATCAGTATCCCTAGCCCATGCAACAGGCAGTTGGGTGAAAGTTAATAACAGAATGAGTTTTGAGGTGTAAAGTCATCAGAAAACAGCAGGTCTAGTGATAAAGCCCTTGTGTTCCGAGGACCAAACCAGTGGTCACACCATCAAGTGAGCCACTCTGTCTTTAAATGTGCTTCCTGGCTGATATGCTTTGCTAATAGTGTTGTGTCAGTTTCCTTTATCAGTACTGTTAACCCATCTGGATTGTGTCCAAGGTTAGGTCCATTTAATCTCACCACAAAAACATGGATCTATATTTGTACAAGGAAATGAGATAATAAAAGGAATACACAGCACATGTTTTATTGCAGCTCATCCTTTGAACTGATGGTGAACAGTTGTGTGCATAGGCTCTGACAGGGCAATGTGCACTTAACTACCAGTCAAGTTCTGCATTATCCACATTGAGTGCATTGAAGGATGTCCTTTCACTCTCTTGGTCTTGCTTAGTTATATCGAATAGACCAGTGGAACTGCAACAGCTCAAGATACCATCTCTGGGATATCTGATTAAGTATCAGAGCAGGCCAGTCAAAACCAGAGCAGGATTCTATGGCATTTGCAATTATAAAGTCTTTTGGATACTTTCTCAAGTTCGCCTGAATTCAGGGAAGTTTAGTTCTCGATTCTCATTCACGCTGATGCACTAAACGTGACCCTGCCATGGACAGTGTTCACAACAAGGAACTAAGTTAGGCCTCTGCTCTACAGAAACACAGATTCACTGCAGAGGCAGTATGGGAAAACAGTCTTTTGGAAATAGTTTCCTTCCAGAGATTCCATGGAGGTGCTTCCCATGGCCACTGGGTACATCTAAACTGGGGGATTTAAGAGAGCTTCCTAGACCTCACTACGAGGTGGACACACCCTCTGGCCACAGACCAGGTATCTGTTGGGAAGCAACAGTTCACTTCCTCAGCTGCTCTGGCATTCATTAGGAGCCCCGGTGTGCAGATTACACTTACAGTAACATTGCTGCCCAAATATCCTCTTCTTATCTAATTCTGAAGCTACCTTATTCTGTCCTCTATCCCACATTTTCCTTAAGTTACCCTGAGCCAGGAAAGCTGCAAGGCTTTCCTGCAAGCTGCTTTCCTGCAAGCTGCAAGTGACAAAGAACATTGCAGGGTTCTTGGCATCCTGTGTGTCAGTGATGTACCTGTTATGAATACAGAACACAGGACAGAGATAAGGTGGCAAAGAGAGTCTTACAAATGCTAATTGTGATGATTTTTCAAGAGCTTTTAATTGCACTTAATAAGAAGAGTAATAATGGTAATAGTAATAATACGAAAATATTAATAATAGTAAAAATACTGGGGGGGAAAAAATCATAGATAAAGGTCAGAGAAATGCTCTGAGGGATGTGACTGAAGGATGAAGGAGTCCATCTGGATTCCAAGGCAGTGGCAGGAGTAGACAGCAGGGATAAGACTGCCAGCGTGGCCTCTGCCCATGGCACCCATTTTCATGAGTCTTGAGGAGAGGAGGCACAGCTGATGGTCAAAAGGCTTGCACAGCCCTGCCCCAAAGAGTTCTGCGTCTTCATGCATTCCACAGAAAGTTCAGCAGCCCAGCAATCAGTGCCAGCAGGTGGAAGCTGAATTTGCTTGAATCTTCTGGGCTGACCAGATCTTCCTCTGCAGGTTGCTGGCTAAGGTGTTGGAGCTCCTTGGAGCTGTGTTGTCCTGTGCCCCTCGCTGCCTCCCCACTGGCCCCCTTCTTCCAGCAGTGGGGGCATTGTTGGTGGGCCTGGGGCTCAGGTTGCAATGTTGCTGTGGGGACCTGCTCCACACCCTCTGCCTGGCTGTGGGCCTCTGCCAGTGGGCAGATGAGCCTACCACATACTGCTGGTAGTTGTCATCTGCCCTCAGTGTGTGCAGGGCATAGTCAAACAGCTGCCAGCATAGGGGGCACACAGGTCTCGTGGTGGTCCATTGCCAAATGCAGCTGAAGCAGAAGGCATGGAAGCATCCATCCAGGTGGGCTGCCTTCTTGATCTGGCTGAGGCAGAATGTGCACTGGTTCCCTTCTACAGCTTGCCCATTGCTGCTCACTTGTGTTGTCAGTTAGAGCAGAGCTGCTGTGTTCTGGAGCCTCCTCAGCACCTCATGCCATGAGTGAAGCTCAAAAGTACTTGAGCTTTCCTGGTGCTAGCAGCGAAAGAGCACTGGGCAGAGGGAACAGTCACCGCCCGCCCTGGCTCCTGCTAGACCTGCTCCTGCTTTGCTGCCTGGCATCCTGGGTTCTTCCTTCTCCACATCAGAGCTCCATACAAAACTGGGAGGAGTGGCTGACACACTACAGGGCAGTTCTGCCATTCAGCAAGATCTGGACAGGTTGGAGAGTTGGGTAGAGGGGAACCTCACTGATTTCACCGAAGACAAGTGTAGAGTCCTGTACCTGAGGAGCAACCCACTGCACCAGTAACATGTGAGGGGTTCGACTGCAGGAAAGCAGCTCTGTGAAGAACATGGGAGTGCCAGCCATATCACCCCATGGCCAAGGCCAAGGATATTCTGGGGTATATTAACAACATGTCCAGCAGGTTGAGGAAGGTTTTCCTCCTCCTCTATTCTGCCCTTCTGAGACCACATCTGGAGTATTGTGTCTAGTTTTGGGCTGCTCAGTTCAAGAGGGACAGGAAAGTACTCGGAAGAGTCCAATGGAGGGCAACAATGATGGTGAGGTGGCTGAAGCATGTCTCTTGCAAGCAGAGGCTGAGACCTGGGGCTGTTGAGNGAGCAACCCACTGCACCAGTAACATGTGAGGGGTTCGACTGCAGGAAAGCAGCTCTGTGAAGAACATGGGAGTGCCAGCCATATCACCCCATGGCCAAGGCCAAGGATATTCTGGGGTATATTAACAACATGTCCAGCAGGTTGAGGAAGGTTTTCCTCCTCCTCTATTCTGCCCTTCTGAGACCACATCTGGAGTATTGTGTCTAGTTTTGGGCTGCTCAGTTCAAGAGGGACAGGAAAGTACTCGGAAGAGTCCAATGGAGGGCAACAATGATGGTGAGGTGGCTGAAGCATGTCTCTTGCAAGCAGAGGCTGAGACCTGGGGCTGTTGAGCCTGAAAGTCTGAGATTCTTTAATAAGATTCCCCTCTAAAAGGTGAAGGTCACAAGGATGGGGATGGGTTCTTTGTAGTGGTAACCAGTGATGGGACAAGGGACAATGGGTACATATTAGTACAGAGGAAATTTCACCTGAATTTAAGGTGAGATGTCTCTGTGTTGAGGGTGACGGAGCACTGGACCAGGATACCCAGGGATGCTGAAGTCTCCTTCTCTACAGACTTTGAAAATCCACTCAAATGCATTCCTGCGCAATCCAATCTAGGTGTACATCTGTTAGCAGGGAGCTCGACCAGATAATCTCCACAGGCCCCTTCTACTCCCTGCCATTCTGATTGTATCTGGCCACTGAAGGCAGCAGGATAATGTTATTTGATGTTACAGAGGAGACAAAACAACCAGCAGTATAACACTTAAAGCTGTTCTCCTTCCAATATAATACATTTTCCAATTTCGGTCTTTGCTTTAGAACTTCTGTTACAACTGGTCAGATAATTGATTACTTCATTACAGAGTTTGGAAAGATGAATCAAAACTTGCTGCACACTCACTCAGAAAAGGAAAGATCTCCCCAGGGACACCAGTTTGCAGAAAGATGAGATTCTTTTGAATTTCCTTTTAAGCAGAGAATTTCCTGACCTCTAGGAGCTGCTTTCCACATGAAGAGAGAGCAAGCACAAAGGAAAACCGAGGGGCTTTCTCAGCAATTCCTCTCTCAGCAGCTGCTCTCTCTGCAACCCAAATTCGAGTTTGAACTCGTGGTCACCATCATTGGAGAGCGCTTCAAGCCAAAAAGACAGGACGAAAGGAGGTGCCATAAGTGAGATAAATATCAGCTCCTGCCAAGCCCCTCACTTGTTTATGCAAAGTATGTGGGGGTGGTCCCCTGCCCCCTAGCCTGGTTTCCCACGGGAGGGGAAGTAGTCTGATTGAGTCTGCCACATTTGGATTGCCACACTAGTAAGGGAGTTCACAAAGGAAATGGACAGGAAAAAACAAAACTAAATGCAAAACAAAAACACAAACAAAACCAACCCCACACCCAAACCAAAAAAAAACACCAAACCCAAAACCAAAAAACCAAACCCAAAACACACTACCAAACAACCCAAACTACATCAGGGTATCTTAATGTGAGTGTGACCATCCATGTCTAGAAAAATTTCCTTCTGCCTGTAACGTACAGAGTACAGAATTAAAAAGTTTGGCCTGAAGAAATATAGCAGGATGTTCAAACCTGAGGAAGCTAGAGGATGCATGGTTCAGTGATGCATGGTTTAACGACAAACAGCAAGGGAGGAAAGCACATACAGAGTCAGATAGTACTTCTTAAAAACAATTACCAAAGCTTCTTAAAAACTGGTGTGGCACTTGGTGGCACTTGTCGAGAGGAGATAGAGTGTTTAAACTTTGCAGCAGGCTTTCTGAATGCTGCCAGCACTACATGACAAATAAAATTTTCCTTACTCAAAGGCTTCAGTCCCTTCTGTTGAGCTTACAAGACTACTGCTGGTGTATGCTTATGTGCAAACTTTCATGGGGGCAACAGCAATTACTCATGGGAAGCCAAAACAATACATGTGGCCAGTTTAGCCAACAGCTTCATCTGAAATTGAGAATTAGAAGCAGTAATGTTACAAACTAAAGCATAAAAGATCCCCTCTAAATAATTATCCCCCCAAACTCCTTTCCTTTAAGAAATTAAAAAGCTTCTTCTGGACTTTGCTAGACTGGGTGACAAGGAACACGTAGTCAGTTGTTCTGATACAGCTCCAGTGACGTGCTTTCCTATTCTGCAAGGCTATGTTTTCAAAGTTTCTGAAGTAAAATAGGTTCTTTTGACTTAGCACTGTGTCTTGCAACTGTAGACACACCATCCACAAACTTGGTCTTGTAGAGGACATTTGCATTGTTAAACATTCCATCCTTCAAGGACACCACAATAAACTACAAGAAAACAAAAGCAAAAGTTTAAGTAAGTGCTGTCAATCAAATAAAGATTTTAAAACAGCACTGAAAAAGGCTTCTAAAAAGGATCAATTTTATTTTTTCTGGGTACTGTCTTGGGGCAACTCTTCCAAAAAATGTTATAAACACAGAAGCCAAATGGAACATACTATGAACAGGTTCATGGGCACCCAGAGGCCCGACATTTTCTGCAGCTAAGGACATATGGTTCTGGCCCCTTCCCACAGCTTGTCCTGAGATACAGACCACACCTGCTAATGCTTCAACAATCACTGGAAAAAGCCTTGCCAGGAATTTTGTAAGAAGGCAGGATCTTTCACAGGCTAAACATGTTGCTCAAATTGCTTCACCATACTGGTTCTCAAATGTTGCCTTCCTCTCTCCCAATATGGAAAGGTCATGCTCTACCACCAGACACAAGCAAGTACTGCCTTTCCCTCATAGCAGTCAGTTTCTTCAGTTCTACAGACTTTTTTTTTCAAACACGTAGGCCACAGATTCTTTCCACTACTGCCTGGATTATTTCAGCAGTATTAAAATTTAAATATTTTTCAAACTTTACAAAATTCTAGCAAAAACTTTAAAAAAAAAACAACAAAAAACCCCACAAGATATGGATGATGCCTGAAATTGATCCTATTGCAGATATGCTTTCCTATCAGTAGCTGGTTTTCAGTCACATCAGCAAGGGCTGCCTTTGCAATATAATGCTGACAAAGTTTCACAGTTGCCCTATCAGTGTGATTTCCAGCAGAAAAACAACTTAGAAATACACATGTCTCTGGAATGAAATACTTGACGAGCTGAGGCTTCTTACTAACTGACTGCCTCTGAAAATAATGAAGTGCGTAAGCAGGTGATCACAAAGGTTTCAGTATCATACCTGGGAATGTTTAAAGTGTGCATTAAGCATCTGCCCAATATTCTGGGTATGAGAGAGATCAAGAGCTGCATCCACTTCATCCAAGATGTATATGGGGGCAGGTTTGAAGAGAAGCGTGGCTAAGATCAAGGACAAGGCCACCAATGATCTAAAATAGAGAACAAGAAAGTTAGGCTTTTGCCCTCTTGTTTGAGAGGCTTTGGCTTTTGAAAATATTTGCTTTTTCATAAAACGCTCTCAAAAGGTGAGCCATGCTGCAAGTTCTGAAGCCTCCTCTCAGAAACAGCAGACCATTACTCTTGTCAGAAGATCAGGTTAGTTGGGGGATGATATTTTGTTGCTTTACTTAATCTGTGTTTTGCAATGCTGTTTTTCAGTGTACAGTTCTTGAAGCATTCTGACCTTCAGAAAGCTGTGTCCTGATCTCACCTCTCTTCCTAAATTCTGTTTCTCACTCTTGTTTTTTTTCTTCCCTTAGAACTTGCAAAGGTGCTCACACTCTACACACTATAAAAACCCGTCCTTGTAATGAGATTACTTGACTCCAGGGCAGACCCTGTCTAGATAGATTCAAGATGACAACTCAAAGGCTGCAACATTCAATTCAACAGTACCATGAGCACTACCTGGAGTGAACTGCAGCTTCCTCACCAATTCTTTGTCACTTCTCCATGGAGGAAAACCGTGTGTGTGAAAATGCTGAGTGATGCATGGCTCTAAGCTGGATTCCTCTCTGAGCTGAACTGCATTAATAATGATTTCAATATTACATCAAATTGGAAGGAGACAGGGTCCCTGACTTGACTAGGGAAAATAGTAAGTTTTTCCTTTTTTGGAACTATAATTAACTAGACATATCAATTAAATATTCAACTGCAATGGAAAACCAACAAAAACCCCACAAAGATGAACAACCTTTGTCCTCCGCTAAGTTCTGTTAAGTTTTCCTTCCAGGTGTTTCCCAAGGCAACTCTGAATTCCAGGCCATTCAAGACATTCCCACGCCCAGAAGCTACTAGCATAGCTTTCGCTCCTGGTAGAAGTGTTGAGAAAATGGACCCAAAGTCTTGATTCACCTAGAAGTCAGACCATAGAAGATGTAGGTACCTGCTCTGAATCAAGAGCACAAACAGGTCAAAACTTTCAGTGCCTTATGTCTTGAAGATTAGCACAGACAGGATAGTGAGAATATATTAGCATATGGAATCTTTTATTTCCTGTGTACTGAACAGAAAAACAACACCAAGGCATATGTAGAGAGACAACACCTTATACTAAGCATTTCAGAGGGATGAAATGGGAGAAATATTGGGAGACTTTATGCTATCAGCCAGCGAAATGTTTATGCAATTTCTCCCACTTAAAAAAAAAAAAAAGGCTATTATAGGCATAAACACCTTGTACGAGGCTCACACCAGCACCCTTACATCACTCATTTTCTTCCCATGAATACTTAAGCTATGCCCAGGTATTGGAAGTGATGCAACTTCATAAATATAGATAAAAATTTCAAGGGATGCACTTTGTCTACCACCCATGGTGCTTGTAAATACAAATCACTGATTTTTGCCAAACAAGATTTTGCAACGAGAAGCTACCGTTTTGTCAGTGGTACCTAGAGTAGAAAGCAACAATTAAAACCAGTGCTTCATTTGTGAGACTCATTTAAAGACTAAGTAGCACAAGTTCTCATGGTACAGCAGAAAGTGTTTTCCATGCAGAAGGGAAACATTTTAGCAATCATTATTACAATATGAGAGAACTAAACTACTAAGGCGGCACAGTGCTTAAGTAACAGAAGTAATCTGAAAGAGCAACAGCTGATACAACCTAGCCCTTCAGTGGCAGGCAGGTCCACAGCACTCACATTGGACGAGGCTGCACAGAGCCTTAAGACTTCAACCCTAGTCAAACACTGGTTTAAGCAAACAAAAATACTTGTTTTGTCCAACTTCATGTGACAGAAAATGATTTCAGCATGCCACTAACTTCACCTTCCTGAAATCTGTGGACACTAAGAGGGAATAGTAAAAATAGTTTTGCAGGTTTAACTGTATCTTTAATTTTCTCACACAATACATGTTTAATTCTCAAACAAGTGAGGTGAAGAAATGAAGTTGTGTAATTTAAATACTAGGCAAGGGAGATCAGCTCTGAAAAGGGACATCTTTCAGGTTTGTTCTTTTTAACCCCCATGGAAATAGGTAAAATAGTCACCTAAGACAAACCTGATCCTTTGCTAAAATGTGAAGATTAGATTTTAAGTATCATACCTTTTTCCAAGCTACTTGTAAAGCTTCACTTTTCTTCTGGTCAAGCTGTTTAATAGTTACAAGAATTTGTAACTTGTCATTCTCTACGATTCTTTGTCTCCTCATCAAGTCGTCATACTGGAGCAATGAAAAGAGGGAAAAAAAAAAAAGATTGATTTCAATTAATTTTGTGCTCAAAGATAATTTGTGCTAATCATACTGTTTCACTCTGTTGGTTCAGTAACTATGAAACACTGTAAATCACATGACTGAAACCCAAAGCATTAATTTACAAATTCCGTATGCAGGATTTCAGTGTTAAGATGTTTTTTGCAAAAATGAAAGAATTCATTTTCAACAATCAGCAAAGGAAGGCTAACCTTACTCTGAAAGCTGCATTTCCCTTTCAAGTTTAGTCATGTTAAAGGATGACTGGAAGCTGACAAAACAGGCCAGTCTAATCAAGAAACAGTACTCGAAAAGCTGACGTGTTTGTTAGTCAAAGGGCAATTTTGAGACAATCCTGGAACAGCCTCAAGACAGATGAATTCAAGGCAGCAATCACAATTGAAGATGACCATTTTTTTGCTCTGCAACCTTTCACAACATATGTCAATGGGTGCAAGTACTGCAATGGGTATCACAAAGCTTGCCTAACTGCTGCCAACTTCAGCTAAGAAGGCATGAGCTAGGAAGGCATGGAATGACTCATACAAACCAAACTCAAGATTATGTATAACCTAGTGCACAAGTGAAGTGATATGCAGGGATAGTATAGAAATGCTAAGAGGCTTCCTGCCACACTCAGAGCACATGAAAATACAGAGCTATGTTACACACAGTACCATATATTACCCAATCTTTCTAGGTTAAAATACAAAAAGTTTACTTTCTCCTCCATTTCAGAAAGCCTATTCAGAGAGTTCAAGTTCACAGTCTTTGACAACATATCTTTCTTCTTCTGCAGCTTCTGCAGCTTTGCAGCTGCGTCTTTAGGACTGTTAGCTTTGAAGTCATAGGCTGTGTCTGGCTGACCAAAAAGCGTCTTCTCTGAAGCTATCCATGGGTATTCTTTCATCATTTTGCTGATCTGTAAACAAGAAGATAGATTTTAAGGCTTTTTTTAACCCTCCCCTTCTCAAACATGAATTAAAAAATAATTACAATAATAACAAAAACAACCCACACCACAAAAACATCCTGAAGTTACAGCATTAATTACATCCCAATGCAGCACAGGTGCATATCTTTACAATGTTTCATGTGATTTCCAAGACTGTAAATGAAACCAAGATTTAAGAGAAGCTTTCACACGTTCATCACATTTACTTAAAACACTTTTTTCTCTTTTTGGACAGTCATCATCACTAAATCTTGGTATTAGTTTGCTTAGTTAGCTACCTAATTCATCCACACAGAGAGAATACTCTCCTTTATCACTTTCTCAGTAAAATCTACTCTCTATTAGTCCATAGCAGTAAGCTGCTACAATTTACACTTTCTACCCCTTTCTCTAGGGATAAAACTTCTCACATCAAGCTATGACAGTGCTTACTAAGAAAAAAGCGCCATTTTGTTTGCATGGGGCAAGGGAAATTACCACCTCTGGTCACAAAACACAAGGAAAAGCACAGTTCTGGAATACCTTGGAAGCAACATCATCTGTGTCTTCCTGATGTTTGCTGATGTTGTGTTCTAATTCTTTAATCTGAAGCTGTAATTCTTTACTTTGTTCTCTGCATTTTTCCATCTCTGCAGCTTTAGCTTTAATTGCTTTATACTGCAACTCAACAACTTCCTTTTGCTTGGCCACCTCCTTCTCTGATTTCTCTAGAGATTCCTGAAAAGCAAATCAAACAGCCACTTATTAGCTACTTTTAAAAGGTAAGTTGCTTGAAGAACACAGCAAGGAAGGAGGAAAAAATAATTCACATGGTAAAGCAAAAAAATAACTGCTTTACTGACTGCTAGCCAGAAAATTCAAACTATGAAATACACATTAGCACCTGAGCTTTACAGAATCTTATCTTCATTAACATCACAGTAGAGAATGAAACAGTATTCACTTTTACCTTTGTCTTAGACACCTCAGCTGTCAAAGCATTAACTTGCTCCTCGTAGTTTTTGATTGCTTTATCTACAGCCTCTATCTGTTGTTGATAGGAGGCTGCCTCTTGTTTTAGCTCTTCAAGTTCCAGAACTAAAGCTTCAACTTCCTAGAGAGGTTTTTATGTATTAATTTATTACAGTTATATTTAAAGGGAAATAATTAAGATTCAGTTTGACACGTAAATGCTGTATAAGATTAGCAGTACCTGTTCCTCTGCAAGGACACAACCTCACACAAAAGCAAAGCATCAGCATTTCTATTGACTACTGACTAATTGTCTCAGTTTAAGGAGTGACAGGCTTTTTAATTCTTCTCAAAGTAGTTAAAGAAAACATGCCATATCGGGATTGGATAAATGGAAAGTTTAAATGGGCATGCTATTCATAACTACATACAGCAGTGCAAAAGCATATAAAATACAAAGAAAATCCATAGGCCGCGGTTTTCCAAAACCTCCCTAGGCCTAAGCTTCCACAAACCTCCCTCCAAACCATGCCAAAATCCCACGCCTGAATGCCCAACCCCCATATTATGCCTCTCTGCACCCCTCCATACTTGAGTGATGCAGCTACCAATTCATCTCGCCAGCTCCAGGGTGACCCAGGCCACTCCAGGCCCAAATTTGCAGCATGAGCCAGGCTAAACCAGGACTTAATCCCCAGCACCAAACCCAATATAAGGCTCTGCACATCCTCCCAGGAGCAGAGAGGGAGAGAGAAGAGCAAGAAACTGACTCTGCAGCCAGTTTTATAGGGATGCAGGACTTGTGGGAAAGAAATAACAAAAAATCATACTTTCCAGTCCACCTCCTGGACCTATCTAGCCTTTGGAAGCCCTCAACTCTATGGCTCTTAAAGGTACCCAGCCTCAAACCATAACAGTAATACATTAAGCTCCAAAAGTTGAAGTCTTAATACTATCAGAGAATCACACTTTTTGATTCTTGGAACTGCTTTTGACATGAAGAAAACTACCAAAGGTTAAGTTTTACCTGCTGCTTTTCTTTCATTTGCTTGCTTGAAGTGTTGGCCTTTTCCTTGGCATCATTTAATTTCTGCTGGGCGTTTT
>WBNM01035443.1:19652-33057 GCA_013399055.1 Ramphastos sulfuratus
AGAAAGACAAAAATTTAATCATAAAAAGATTATTTAAATATGGAATTAGATCCATTTAAAAACTTATTGGCAAAGCCCTTTTTTCTTATATGGTACAGTATACAAAACGCTTACAAATATAACCTTCATTATAAGAGAATGTGATGGTTTGGGAGTTCCCCGCCCCCCCACACTTTGTAAAATCACCCAGACTAGGCTCAGCCAGCTGGATGTTAAGGAATGAAGCTATATTTACAGCTTAGCACAATATGCAAGCAGATATATACACTACATACAGGAATATTTACAGAAATATACAAATTAAAGGTAATACAGAAACACAATACCCTTACCAGAAATCAGAGTCCCCAGGAGAGGGTCCCAACCACCCTTCCACCCTCTTCCCACCCCTCTAACTTACCCCAGGGTTTGCCTTACACACAAGGTGAGTTTGGAGGATTGGCCAGGGGGATTAGAAGGAAAGTGGTTAGTTAGATTAGCAGAGAGGTCCAGACCAAGCCAGCAGCTAGAGAGAATGAGACTCTCTGTGAGAGTGTGTCTTATCTGTATTTGTGTTCTTATACATCTCAGCAAGACTATGAGTGAAGTAGACACCACAATTGTTTTTTTCATTAAAATATTCCAATTAGCCTCAAACCAGCACACCGACCTTACACGAATCCCCTCTCTGCAAGTCTATAGTGTTTCTATATTTGTTGCATATTCCAAAGTTCGCATTTTCAAAGTGAAAAATGTTTTTATCTTAAGCAAAGATCCTGCCACTCAAATACCCATCTCATTCTCAGCAATTAGCTTTCAGCTAAAAGATTAAGAAAATATTGTTCACCAATTGTTTTCTTCAGCACCAATAGCTCTTCCTCTTGCTTGTGATAAGCACTTAGCTGAAGCTTCTTTTCCAGCAGCTCTGCTTCCTCAGTCTTCATCTCCCACTGCTGCTTCAGCTGCTCATACCTTTGAAGACAGTAATGACAAACGCTGTTGTAACAAAGGGTACTCAGCACTTCAACTTCAAAAGTGAAGTAAGCAGCTATAGAAATAAGGAGATAAATACCTACATTCCTATTCTACTGTGAGACGCAGTGACTACTGCAAGACCAACCAGCTAAAATATATGAAAGTCTGATAGGACTTCTTTAACAGTAAAGTTTGTAGGTATGTCAATTATATAGGTAACTCCTGGTTATGTAACCCAGGTAAGATACAATCAACCCAAACAAAGTCAATGTAAAACATGGTAGCGATTCAGAGGTGATGTTTTTCCAACCAAAAGCATGACAGCTGCTAGGCTGAAGCACTAAAAGGAAGTTCTCAAAGCAAAACTCATTTCTTCCTTTTGGTTATACTTCTGGAAGTGTGTTACAACTCAAAACACTTTGAAAAATAAGCTCTCTACCATCTGGATTTATTAGATAATACCACCGTGTTCTTTTATAGAACTAAATATATTTTTGTGCTCCATCCTTTAAAAACACCTTAAGTGAGTAACTGAAACTCAAATACACTTCAAATGATTCAGTTTAAATCCTGACAGCAGTATCACTCAGATATTCCCCTCTAGTGTCTTTATTTTCTTGGGGGAAAAACAGGAGCTATCACAAACTGAACTTCACTATGGATGTTACAAAACATTCTGGAGCAGAACCATTCTTCGGTGAACTTCATGAAACTTTGGAAAACTTAAAGTGGTTTCATGTAGGCATCACTTTATACCTTTTCTCTGCATTCCCACTTATTACCTGAAAGAAATGTTTCTTGTATATGATGTCTAAAACTAACTTTGCTTTTTTGATTGCTGTACTTATATCTGGAGGGAAAAGGGAGGAAGGGAATAATTTTGTGCATATTACATTCTCAACAGGCCCCATGCACTCAAAAAGTACTTCTTGATATTACATTTTAGTCACATAAGAAATACAACTGACATTTTATAAAGGCAAGACTTACATTTCAGAAACTTTCTTCAAGTTTGCCAGCTCCTTCTCCACAGCCTCAAGTCTGTGTTCCTTTGCAGCGAGTTCTGCTTCAGTATCTTTAATTTCTCTGAGCGAAGACAAGATTGGTGCAGCATCTGGAAATGCACCTGTTCAGTAAAGAAAGCCAAGTCAAGCTAATTGTAAAGAGACTAGTGGAATCATCACTGGCAAAGAGCAAAATTTGAGATATTAAAAACATCAGCCAGCATCATTATTAATTACAAATCAGAAAGGCTGATAGGCTAAATTTATAGATATCAATGGAGAAAGACTACCTTCTCTGTTAAGAGTTTAGTCCTGCAGACTTTGAAAACTACACCTGCATTTCTTATGAAATTACCTTTCCGTACCTTACAAAACTGTAACAAAATTACTTCCAGGCATGCTTGAATTCAAAGCACTTTGCCCTTCCAAGAGAATTTCACAGACAATCAAAAGTACTTTGTGCAAATAGTTTGCTATTCACTTTTTCTCAATTAGTCATACTTCAGGCTCCAGACTGAAAAATCTTTGCTCAAACTAATATTATCCTCAGTATAAGGATAAAGGTTAATGTTTATTTTTATTATGAAATACGTAAAGCAGTAAACAGTTCAACAGTCACAAAGTACTATTATATGAATAAAAACAGTAATTGCCTCCACGCAGAGTGCCCTGGGGGTCAAACATTTCTCCATCAGTTGTAACAGTTTTTGTCATTATCCTTTTGTCAAAGGTCACTTTCTGGGCAGTGTCCATGTTATTACAGACCAGTGTTCCTCCAAAGACATACTCCATTGCTTTCTGCAGTTCAGGTTCATATTCAATTAGGTGAAGGGCTAAATTCACATCACCATGGGCAGCCTAGAAATCAAAGGAAGTGCAATTAGTCTGCTTTCATTCAAGTTTAACTTGATATAGAACACTTTCTAAAAGCATCATTCCATTTTGAAACTGTTTCATTTAAAAGTGGAATAATTAAACATTGTATAGCGGAAAGGATACAAAAGAAAGAAAAAAAAACCCACCAAGATATCCTCGAATCCCATAGAAACTGTTATTAGCATAAAACAATTAAGAAGGTCAAAGAAACAAAATGAGAAAGGTACACAAGCAAAATAGTGTAAATATTACATTTATTTACATACCAAGGCTTTGGCTAACTTGATCTTGTCTGGTTCAACACACCCAGCTGCAATTTTGTTTAATGGAATGATGGTGCATCGACGCTGTAGTTCACCCTTTTCTAAAAGCTGTTTGCCAGTAGCCTCAAATGAGAAGAGTAACAAAGCACACCTAAGCACATAACTCATTTGGCAAAGTATGACAGTAGAGCATCGCAGGAGGAATATTTTGTAGCTAGCAACTATGTCCAACTCTCTTGCCCGAATTCCAGGTGTGCAAGGGTCCAAGACACCTCCCCAGCATTTAGTAACAATGCACATGGCTTGCTAATCCTGAATCACAAGACCTCAACATTCAGAGTTCTGTATTAAAATAATAAACAAACCTCAGTGTCCACAACAATGTTAAAGAGCTTTCCTCCAGCCACCACTTCTAGAGCTTTTGCTTGGGATGCATCTTTCACAGCGATAAGACTTGCAACTGGGCCTTTCACACGTCTTGGATCCCAATTCCTGTCTGGAACTCTTAAAATATGACAAACATGTTTGTTTCTCCTTCTCAAACATCTTAAAGAAATCTGTAATTAAAACCTCATACTGCTTATTATACTGGTATAATAAATTCTAAATGCTACAGTGTAAAAATCACAGACATTACATTAAATACTTCAGGGTAAGAGTCTTCCCAATAGAGAGTAAGGTACAGAGTTATTAAAACAATGTCCTCCCTCATTTGTCTAAAATTTGATCATGCAGTTTTTAATTGTTTTTTTTTGCTAGCGGTTCTAATATTGCACAGCTATATGCATACGTTCAGAAATATTTCCTTATGTTACAATGTAAGGAAATACATATATATAACCTTAGGTTTGACTGGTGAAGACAGGTACATTGTTGACCTCCACAGAGCAAGTCTACTCACAGCTCTCAGGCAGGGCTTTGAAAAGCAGTGATTAATTAATATTTAGACCTTGGATTCTACAACTTTAAGCTACTGGCATTATGGCTTGCAAATATCATCACAGAAAACATGACAATTCATTAAAGTCCCAGTTATTTTGAGAGGGCTGTCACTTAAGAGTGATTATACCATTTTCCCTGTTGCCCATTAATTCCATTAACATCCCTTCATCCCCCCTTCACTTGGATCACAGGTAAGACAGGCATTATTCACTGGCACTACAAAGAAAGCAACAGACAACAAATTAATGGAATTATCCTGTAAGCCCCATAAGCCATGCATAAAATGTCCCTAAAAGCACTTTCACATGCCTCTCAGGATCACATCAAGATCTTACTTGTATTTAAACTGTAGATGAGGAAACTTTGCCACTAAGCGTTCATGCAATTCCTTCAGCCGACCAATATCGTGTGTCAATGCCTTCTGCTCTTTTAAAAGGGTAGCTTCTTTCTCTTCTGAAGCGTTGAGCACAGGCAGAAAGTCAACCAGAGCACAGAAATCTATTACCTTAAGAACTAGCATATTACATTGTTAATCTATATATATGTAGAGAATACTTAATTGAAGTATTTCCTAAAATTCTTTGTTAATCTGTGTAAACTGAAAGTTTACGATCACAACACCAAACAAGCAAAGAAAGTTTGAAGTCTAACATGCTTCTCTTGCATGTCATTGCAGAATACCAATTTAAATTCTGCAGCAGATGCCACCTGGAATGAGAAGTGAACTTCTAGTGTCCCAGGCAGGTAAAAGCAGGAAGAAATAGGGAGTTTGGTCATTCTTTTGTCTAAATTTCAAATACAAATGAAGTTTTCCATAAAAAAATAGCCTTAAGCTCACAAAACAAAATTATTTTAAGCTATTCTCTATGGAAGGAACCCACTACACTTCTAGAAACCTTCTTCAGATTCTCTCAAAATTGTGCATCTGTACAGACCTTGATAGTTCAGCTTCTTCATCTGGTCCTCTAGCTGATTTTTTGTATTCCTGACAGCTTCAAGTGCTTCTTGGTCTTTCTTGTAACCTCCATCCATCTTCTTAACTTCAGCTTGTTTTGCCTTTAATTCTTTTTGTGCATAACTCAACTTCATTTGGGCCTGTAAGGAGTAAAAAACTATGGAACCAGAAGGTTTTCAAGGAGAAACTTGCAGGTGAGGATTTAGAACACTTGTACTACAACAAGGTACTCTTAGAATTTATAAGAGGTCCCACTGGTTGCAGAAATGCTAAAATGTATCCTAGGCTTTTGAAAGGAAGGCCACAGGTGATTTGGAAATAAAAGCACAAAATCATGGATTGGGATACAACTCATTAGTACATGAATAGAGCCCCAGGAAGAAATAAGGCAAAATAATGAGAGACACGGGTCATCCCCAAACCATTTTTTTTCCATTAAGTGAGACATGTGAAATGCACTTGGAACTCTGATCATTTAAACTCCACTGTGAGAGGTACCCCAGCAAAGGTTTCCTATCTTAAGACAACAGAAGTGGCACCTATTTCAGTCCCATGGCTAGCACACTTTAACTGTTATAGGTTTAAGACTAACATTCTAATTGTAAATAAATGTTTTCCAGAGAATTCAGGAGTCCTAGGGGATGAACAGAAGACATATCTTTATCCCATTCCATTGGTTCTGAAAAATCCCTATATAATCTGAAGCACAGCTTGTTATTCCTTCTTCTTTTTGCTTCTTTTCCTCCTTTTTCTTCTGTTGTCTTTGCCTGCTTGTCCTGCTCGCCTTGTATGGGTAATGGTGAGAACAGTGGCAGGCATGGGAGAGAGATATTTTGTTAGCTGACAACAGCCTTCTGGTCTTTGTCCGAGGGAGTGGTCTGGGCTATTGTTCAGTTATATGTATGTATACGTTTACTATCTTTTATATTTAGTTTACTTTTGTACATAACAATTTCATTTAACTTCCAAATTCTGTGCAAGTGTTGTTATTAACTCCTCCTGGAGTAAATCTCAAATTCTGTGTGGTGCTAAATGACCATATTAACTTAAAATAGTTTCTTCTAAACTCATCATTCGGTTTCAGAAATCTTTATTTTGATTCCATTAAGTTTTACTGTAGAAACCTCTGTAGCTGAATGTATCACCGACAACAGTCTTAAACTATCCCTACTCAATACCATCAGTCATTTGAGCAGTGTGAGTCTTACTTCGTGTCTCAAACGCCAGATTCTGCACTTCATCACAGTAATATTACAGCTTTTTTCTATTTATCTATGTTCATGCAAGGTTTTATTTATTTATTTATAATTAACTTCTGTCAACAAGTCACCTTAATGCATATGCCAACCTGGTAAATACCTGACAGAGATACCCTGAATATCTTTTCATTGACCTTTGGAAGGGTATGCCACTTGTTTTTCAGAGGTTTTTCAAAAGCAGCAGGAAGGGTGGTCTCAGACAAGCAGAGCTTTTATTCTCTTACCTGCTTAGCCTCTGTTACTGCTTTGCTGATTTCAGTTTTGCAAGCCATCATCTGTTCAGACAAAGTAGTATCTTCCACATTACCACCGCTGGACAAGCCAGAAGACACAGCATTAAAATGGTGTTGTGCTGCCATTAAAGCAGCTGCATGTTTTTCACTTGTTTCCTGTAAAGCATTTAGCTCTTTCTCTATCTTCTTTACTTCATTTTCCTTTGATGTCAATGTTTTAGAATCCTGTAGCAAAAGAAAAAGCAAAAAAGAAAGGAAAAATCAAATTTAATTAATTACTTAAATTCACATTCTTTAGGTAAGGAGCTATGAACAGTTTCATCAGCTACACTTTTATAACCCCCGTGTTAGATCTGATCATCTTACAATTTGTCTGCATGCTTTCAAGTGTGTACTTGCTCCATGAGTACACTGAAGATCTACAGAAATCTGCAGAGATGACAACTGCTCAAGAACTGGGAGAAAGAGCTTTGTCCCAGTATCTGAAAAAGGTATTCTCCTTCAGTTCTCCTCTCAAATTTAATAAAAAAAGTCAACTGTCACATACATGCAGAGCAGAAATTTCTCCTTTACTTTTAAGAATACCACACATCCAGAGAGCTTAAAACTTCTGAAGCTATAGGGATCTCTCCTAATCTTAACAGAAGGTATGGCAAACATGAAGAGTTGCACTTTGTTTTTAATGGCAAGCTACTCCCTATGCCATGCAAATCTAGCAATGCCCTAACCATATTTATCTGCTTTCTCAATCTATTATTTGCTAATTGTTACTTTTCTTATCACACTAGGTAAGAGAAGAGCTGTCCTTCTCAATCTTAACTAATTCAGAATTTAAAAGAACATTATATACAAAGGTCTCACCTTCTGCATTCTTTTTACCAGTTCTTCATATTTCATCTTTTCACTTTTTAAGTTTTGCTTCTTGAGATCCAGGGCACTTTGTGCTCTGGTATTTTCTCTTTTAATTTCTGAAAGAGCACCTTCCAGTGAATGGAGAACATCACCAGCTTCCTACAATCAGAAATAAAGGAATTTAATATAAACCCTAAAGCAACTGAGGAATTGTAGTATTTCATCTTGTGTTCACAGTAATATGTAGAAGCAGCAGTATCAGATGAAGCAAGCAGGTAGATTCCAATGCATCAGGTCAGAATACCGCTTCCCTCTGAAATCCAGAAAATTTGATGCCACTACTGAAGACCTGCATCATCTCATATCATCAAGCCCTGTCCCTGTGCAAAAGCTCCGTTAAGTCACATAAAGACCCTATGGGCCATCCTCTATCTAACCAAATTCATTACTTCCAAAACTGAGATCAGAACTGACATTTGTGAAACAAGAGCTGCCTGATGGAGTTTTGAGACACTGGGAAAAAAATCCCACAAACCAAAAATTAATAACTTAGCATTGAATGCACAGTGGAGACAAGTTTCTATTCTTCTGTTATTTTTTCAAAGTGATTGGACATCAAGCATTTCAGACAAATGAAAACATCAAATGGGCATCTTTTAGACAACAGCTAAGAACAACAGTGAGCAATGCATAATCTAACCAACCTCCCATAAGAAAAAAAAACAAAAAATCAAGGGAATACTATCTGTAAAGATAATTCCCTTCTCATATATTCCAATAGGCACAACTTTGCTCTCACCTTATTCCTTTCCTTTTCCATCTCTGCCACTTCTTCACTAAGTTGTTTCATCTTATGTTCATTTTCAGCCTTTGATTCACAAAGCTTCTGTACATTAGCCTGCAGTTCTTTTAATCTTTCGCTGGAGGATTCCTTTGCCTTTTCAGCTTGAGAAAAATTATAAGCTATGCAGAAGCGGCTTAAATGTTCGATTGTTCGTGTTACGTTTTGGTATTCTAGATAGACTGCTTGTTCCTAAAAAGACACCAGTAAAAAATAAAAAAGCTCTAAATATTGATGGAAAAAAATAGTATTAAGCAGGACTGTTAAGAGAAAAACCTTTACACACTTCTAACATATTCTTTGTAAATAAGAGGAAGGATTTTCTGCATTAATATATTTGGTATTGTACGTTACGGGTCTGCTTAAGAAAATTCTTATGATAAAATATTTGTACAATTGCGCAGTAGAAATATCACTTGGCAAGTTTAATAGCTAATATATGTTCTCATCTCGTTTTCTTCCTTCTCCCTACACGCCCTTCTAAGATTTCCTGTAAGACCTCAGTGTCACAATTTTCTGCCTTTGGACAGAAGATAAAATTGTAGAATGTTTTAAAAGATTCTGCAAAGCTTGAAAATATGCTATTGTGTTAGCCACCATATGCTGGTTCAGGGCAGATGAAAGTATTTCTTCAAACACTCTATCACTCCTCTGGGGTTTTTTTTGTTTTTCCATACCTCTTTCAGTTTGTATAAAGTTGGACTGATATCCTCCTCTAAGACCTGAAAGACAAAACAGAACATTTATATCCTGATTTTTAAATCTCTTATGTGTCTAAGCATGAAGAGATAGTTTCAGTGCAGAAATTAGATATTCTGCACATTAAAACCCACAGTGCCCTGGTTATCTTTAACAAATACAAAATAAAGTATAGTCTCCAACATGTAGTACCGCTTTAATTTCCTTCAATTTGCTTTCCTTCTTCTCTATGGATTTCTGGGCAATTATTTTCTTGCTTTCATACATCCTAGTACCAGCTGCTTCTTCAATCATAGCTAAAATCTAAAATTCAAGAAAATAACAAAAATTAGGTATTTCTTATGTTAGATAGGTTTAACTCATAACAGAATTGAACATTTCACCTCCTCCCATCCCCATAAATATTGATTTTTGTCATTCAAAACAAAACAGTAAAACCAGACAAAGTTCCCTCAACCTTCTTACCTCTGGTGGCTTCATACTTAGAATTTTGGTAATTCGCCCCTAGTGACACAAAGATAAGACAAGAATAGTTTTTGTGTGCACTGCAATTAAAACAAACAAACAAACAAACAACAACAAGCAAACAAAACAACCAAAACCACCCCACAAAATTCCAAAGCCCCGCTCATTTTTATACCTTAAAAGTTCAAAGATTTTCTTTTTGCTACAAGAATAAATCTAGTTTACTCAATTGTTTTACTCTTGAAACTTCAAGTCACTTCTTCAGCAAGCTTGAAATGGCCCTTCTATCTCATCTTAAGGATTATTTTCATATTCCTGATTACACCTGAAAGATTTAACATCAGTATTTTGTTCTATAGGCTGACTGAGTTGCCAATGTTGAACAAGCTTTTAATAATAGACTGGGTTTTTGGAGATACAGCTCATGTGAAACTAGGAGGACGCAGAATAGGTGCCGAACTGTCCTTTTCCCCCCACTGCCCTTCTTGCAAGATGAGACAGTTCCATTTGAACCAGTAAATCCTGCCCTGCTTTATTATTCCTTGCAAATATTTCTGGGATTTGCCTAGTCCCTAGGTAGGTGTTGATAAGGGTCCTTTCAACTGGTCAGCTTATCCCTTTTTAATTATGACTTAAAAAGAGAGGTAAGTCAACTTAATTCAAAATAGTAATGCAAACTTGTGAAACATGTAATGGGAAAGAACATCAGAGTGTTTTCAGGACAGTAATAAAAGCAACACCCTTCTCTTGAAGGAACACAAAGGAAAATAAAATTGGACTGTATTTTAGGAAAAGCTTTTTACATGAGGGCTACATGAAGCCTTATGCTACGAGTCACACATTTTAGGGTCAAACTATGCTGTACTGGGAATCTTAACTACTTAACAGACAATTGTTTTTTTTTACTTGGTAAAACATTGCTTTTCTCTGATTAGGAAATCAAGTGTTCTTCCACTACCTATTCTGCCACAAATTTAATGAAACTTCTATTTTTTTTTATTTTATGAAGACACACAACACCTGCATAATGAGGAAGTGAGGGTTATTGACATTGAGCCCAACGGAACAGAAGAGATCCTGCACTTTATTATTGGGGGCATTCACACCATTGATAAGATATTTATTTCTGCCTCCAATAACAACCTGGAGAAAGAACAGAAATATATGAAACTTTAAGTCACTGAAATGTTACTTTCAATGTAATAAAGAATGCAGAAAAGCTGAACAAATCCCATACATTCTATCTTTGCATACACATATATATCAACACTATACTATATTCTATTCTTGGATTAAAGACGTTTAAAATAACTAAACATTAAGAAAGACCAGTCATTAGGGGCAATATTAAAAAGAAAATTTCCAAACTTAACAAGTCTCCTTTTATTAATTTATTTTTAAACTTGAGAGACACTTTGTTGTTTTGTCCCTTCAGGACACTTTTGTTCTCAGAGACCAAACTAGCACACTGTTCAAACATTAAGAGCAAACTGAGAAAGCAGGAAAAAAAGGCACAAAACAGAAAACTGTAACTTGCTTTAGAAACATGGTTTTATTATTAAAATGTTTCTGTGGAAGTCCATAGAAAACATTAGTAATACATTTGTAACAATACAAGACAAATTTCTCAAGTAATTTCTTTTAAAGTCTACTGGATTTAAAATCTACCTGGATCTACTTCTATACTTTGTGCTACTAACAACTCTGCAGAAGCTCTGCCTCAATTGCTACAACTTAAGGGCTTCAAAAATGACATTATTTTAGTTTGAGGTTTTTTGTTCTGTTTTTTTTTTTTTTTTTTTTAATAAAGTCACTCTGCTAGCATGGTAAAAATGCATATAGGCTACTACACAATACAGACATTAAACTTACCTGCCTAGTGACAGTGATCTCCTTACACTCTTCAAACCCAATAGGACTTCGTTTCTTGTCGGAGTTATCGAAGGTAACAGACACAGTTGCTTTAGTTGTTCCAGCTTGTCCATTTTTATAAACCAGGTCTTGCATGTTGGAAGCTCTCACCTGAATTCCACACCAGATAAACATTGTTGTTGAAAGAAATGTGTAACACAGCTTCAGTGTGCTACTGGAGGTTTTGCACAGATTGATTTACAAAATGCAGATCCTGATGCAGGTTTATGTGAGACACTGGTACATGGGAGCTGCAAGGTGCTGCTGTTGCAAAACCACAGGCAGTGTGACACTCAAGCTTTTTGTGAGACAGCTAATTGTTTCTGCATGAGTTATCTGACAAAAACTGAAGAGGTTTAGAAAAGAGAAAATACTAAAAATAACACCACCCCCCCAACGCCACCCTGATGATTAGTTCAGTCATAAGCATTTACTACTAATAATGCATTTCAGAAAGTGATGGATTTACCTATGTGTCTAATATTCTAAGCTGTGTCCTTTTGAGCGACTATAGTATACTGAGGAAACTGTAGTTCAACCACTGTAAGAATGACAGACTTTATGTATTGAAAAAACAAACTATTATTATATAAAAGCAGCATTTCAGGTCTCTCCTATTGGGAGACTTCCCAAGACCATAATATGAAACACTGTGAACAGAATACTTTGAGCAAATGGTCCCCCGTCCCCCCCTTACCTGTGACAGACTGGTAATTCCCAACACGAAACAGATGGAGTCCAAGATATTGGACTTGCCACTACCATTTAAGCCAGTAATAGCATTGAAAAATGGGTCAAAGTCACGAATTTCCGTCCTCTGACCATAGGACTTAAAGCCTTCAAGCACAATTGACTTGAGGTACATCTTCGTTGTGTTCCTGAGAGACAAGGCACAGTATTCATCCAAGGAGTACTGAGAAAGATACCTGTAGTAGAGCCCTATGTACTTCAGAGGGGGGAAAAAAAGGCAAATAAGTCGTTCTGTATACCAAAGAAGCAGCTCGACGCACGAGAGCATGAAGAGCACACACGCCTTTTGCAATAAACCTCAGCGCGCTTACAAACGGAAATGCACTTCAACATTCTCCAGCAATGCAACTTTCACAGTGTGCCTCACCGTATTTGTATGAAGACTGTGGCACAACTCTGATCGCTCACAAAGCTGGCAATTAGTCCATCGGCCAGCGAGGAAAAGGGAAAAGCTCGGATCTCGCCGAGCCCGACCATCGCTTTCTAGCCTGCACAAAAACCCTCTCAGCCTCGCCGCACCGGAGGACTGAAGCCCAGGACGACAGCCCCGGCTCCGGTGTCGGAGCATGCCTGCCCTGTGGTGGTTTAATGCTTATTGGAATATTCTAATTAGAGAAATTGGTACTTTCCTGACAGTTCAGTGCGGAATCTAAATAAATTACATCATTGGTTGTTAAAGAATAACAATGATAAAGTCTGTATCATTCATTGGTTTGCTAAGAGGTACAAAAAGCCAACGTATAAACAGTTTTCTTCTCTGGGCTCTTGGTCACTGGATCTTTATCTTACTTCTAAGCCGTCTGAGCTGGCAAATTTAACTGGGGAGGGGAGGGGAGTTCCGAACCCACCACATGCCCCTACTACCATCACGCGTCCCCACATTCTCGCCGCCGGGGCCGAGCCTCCCCAGAGCCCCTCGGGTGCCCCAGCCAAGCGAACCCTCTCCGGACCCAGACATGTCTTGGACACGGGCCCCGGTCCTACCACCTCCCCAATCCCCAGTACCTCACCACCAGCGCCGCTTGCAACAACCGATCTGCTGCAACAATTGAATTTTGGCGCCGAGAGCCAGCGACCGTTACAGAAGGCGCCTGCTGGGGGCTGGCTCGCGCCGCCCGGCTCCTCCCTTCCTGGAGGTAGGGGAGCAGCAGTGAGTCTGCTCCACTTCCGCGGGCGACATGGTGGGCGGAAGAGGATGGTGTTGTAGCTCTCGTCTGTGAGAGGAGAACACGGCTATGCGGCCGCCGCTCCTGAGAGGAAAACGTGGCGGGGACTTGCTGCCGGGAGCTGCAGCAGTGCAGGAGAGGTGGGAGTGGGTGCAGGCTCTCGGGCTTTAGTGTGGGGCTATGTACCGCCCTTAAACGACATTAAAATTAAAAAAATGTAGTTCTGTACTTCAGC
>WBNM01035445.1:7181-25935 GCA_013399055.1 Ramphastos sulfuratus
TTCCAGACATAAAGCTCTTGATGCTCCAATGAAATGATATTAACTTATCCATTGTTGCCATTGTATGGCCTATCCCTAGAATGTTCACCTCAGAGCTTCCACCTCTGAGTTTCTCTGTTCTGAATTTTTTTATGTTTGAGGTAGGAATCTTAATTCAAACAGCCACAAGAGTAGATCAGCAGCTACTAAACAGCAGTTCATCTAGCAAAATACTATCACTGACAGTATTTGAACTGAGATATAAAGCTAAAAATTCCTGTAATGGACAATCCTTACAGTGTTCCTTCAGAGAAAGTGTCTTCCTGACCCTAAATAGGAAATGTCTGACTTTCATCTTGGGACAGGTTTTATAACCTCTTGCATGCTACTTTTTATTTAAGGTAGCAGCTGAAATTCATATTCAACTGCTCCTAAAACTTTTGCTTCAGTAATGAGTTCTGAAATGTTGTGTGCTTTCTGAAGACATACATTTTATCTGTTTGAGGTGTATTGCTATTTTAACCTTACTGGGAACTCCCTTGAGCTCATGCTTTTGTGGAACCTAAGGAAAAAATTTGCATATACCTACACATCATCCTTTGTTAGCTTCTTCACAGCATCTAATAGCTGACCTTTCTGTCTGCCTCACACAGCATCCTAATTTTGTTGCTTCCTCTAAATCTTTTTCTGCTGTATTCTTATTTCAAAGAGGATCAGAGTTCAGTGTAGCAGTTCCAGCTGTATCACTTTTCCACAAGGCTTTCTAAAATACTGCTGGACAATCTCCCCTTCTACCAACATAAGACTCCTTGGCAGACTGTTGGCAACAAAAATGTGTCTGGAAAAGTGAAAAAGTGATCTAAGAACTGTAAGACTACATGGCAGGTTCTCTGTCTAACAGCTTACAGGTCTAGTTTTGTGAATATTTGGGGGTTATTCTCCTATCCCCAAGACAGGCACTGATTAATTATGCAAGAACACAGTTTTACAACATGGTCCATGTTAGCCTGGAGCATTACCAACAACCCCAACATCATTTGACACACACTTTGTATCACATGAAAGGTCAACACCTGATACTAGAATAAACATAAATTCTTCAGCTATTGCATACTAAGATGTGCAATATGGAATACAGAAATTCTTACACTACTGAGGCAAAAAGTATTCAGTGAGGCTAGCAGCACGGAGCACAGGACTTAAAATCCCAAAGAAACTATAACCTGTTAGAGGTTTCAAGGAGTCTGATTGCTTCTCATAAAAATCCTTGAAGAAATAGGATGTCATCACTAAAACCATAAATATGCACTAAACAACTGGAACAGAATTTTAGATAGGCAAAATAATCTTATCCTTTGTGCTGAGACATATCTGTCTAGACTGCTTGCTTTATCTTGCAGCCAAACTGTTCTCTGTGTAACAGTCTGCACCTTTCAGTGGTCTGTTTGTCCAGACATACAAAAATATCCAGGGCAGGAGCTCTGTAAAAGCACATGTTCTGCTAGGCAAAAGATGTTGGAACTGTGTCACCAGATAAAGGTTTGTTTCTTTCAAGCACCTTAGGTTGGAGTAGTTAATGAACGTGCCATTGTGCCAGCAGCAGAAAGAAATTAAAGAAAATAATCTTAAATTGAAGAGCAGAACAAGTGAAAGTCCTGGGGAGCTGAATCTCTACAGATACACAGAAGGCAACAGAAAATATTCATGTATTGCTTTATTCTGTATCTTCAATCAGTAAGTACCAGTGGAAAGACAGATTGGACCTGAGCAAGGCATTTGACTCTGTCCCACATGACATCCTGGTCACCAAGCTGGAAAAACATGGACTTGATGGGTGGAGCACTGCTGGATAAGGAAATAGCTGGATGGTGGCACGCAGAGAGTGGTGATCAAGGGCACAATGTCCACCCGGAGACCAGTAACAAGTGGTGTCCCTCAGGGGTCAGTGCTGGGACCAGTGCTGTTTAACATCTTTGTCAGTGACATGGACAGAGGAATCAGTGCACCCTCAGCAAGTTTGCAGATGACACCAAGCTGTGTGGCACAGTCGACTTGCTAGAGGGCAGGGATCCATCCAGAGGGACCTGGACTGGCTGCAGAGGTGGGCCCAGGCCAAAATCGTGACATTCAACAAGGCCAAGTGTAAGGTCCTGCACCTGGGTAGGCACAATCCCGAGCACAAATACAGGCTGGGTGGTGAATGGCTGAGAGCAGCCCTGAGGAAAAGGACCTGGGGGTCTGGGGTGATGAAAAGCTCAACATGAGCCTGCAGTGTGAGTGCAGCCCAGACAGCAACCGAGTGCTGGGCTGCATCAAGAACAGNCTTTTATGTCTGACACTAGCCAGCTTGAGTGGACTTGGTTTCTATGTGTTTTCATCTAAAGCCAGAAAAAGGGGAAAAAAAACCAATCATGGAATAGGAAAAAATAAAAAAATTAGGTGGGCTGCAATACACTGAAAATAAAACATAAGAATAGTGTCTAAATCAAAGGGACAAAAAATGATACTAAAATTGAAGGATATGTGACTGATCTAAGACTGAAGACCCTGGAGGAAAAAAGAAGAGTTAACCAAGACTTCGCTGACATGCCACACTCTGACCAGAATCTGAAATGGGGAAAACCCACATAAATCTCATCTCTTCTGCAGGAAACACAAAATTAACATTTCCCCAGACATCTAAAACTTTGCATGAAACAAACTGTTCACTCCAAAATAATGTTTCCGTAGTAAAGATCATGCAATCATACCCTCAGCAAGATGAAATACCAAAACACTACAGGAAAAGAGGTCTGAAACAAACTATATATTTATTGGGTTTTAATTTTAAATGTAACATTGATGCTCCACATCAGGTACAGGTATGAAGAAGATTTACACTTTAAATTTAAACTGTAAATGTAGAAGGTTATGAAAACTAAAGGGTGGGGAAGATAATTTCTTAAGAGGCATTATAATAATTACAGAGTTCCTCTATTATTGAAGCTGCTATGTCTATATTTTAATAAATGCTCAGAACATTAAAACATCTACTATAGAAAGAAAACACTTGTGAAGTCAATGGGTAAAAGATAATCACTGTTCCTTGTGGTTTTGATCCATGTTTCTCAGACAAAAATATCATCACAGCTTCCCCCACAGAGAGCTCCATGACATCCCAGGTTTCACCTTTCTGCAAGAGGATCTGATCTGCAAACACAGACATGCATTTCTTGTGCAATACAGGTGAGACAATACTGGAACTTCCCACTGTTATGCAGAGCTTAAGAGTTATCTGCTGAGGAGAGTGGGTCATCCTAACTATGTAGATTGTGTACCTGGACTCTTTTCACTTGACAGAGCCTTTGGAGTGATGCTCATTTGTCCTGGAAAAAAACAGGGAGTGATTCCTTGAAGACCAAAGACCATAAAAAAGAAACACACATTTCTCTTTTTACAGTACCAGCAGCATTTCAAACTGTGTGACCCTTCTTCCAAAGGTTAGTCCTTCCAAGAATTGCAAGGCTACTATCACTGGAAGGTTAGTGTACAAGAAATCTGCTTGAGTTATCATCACTGGATCACTGCCTGTATGAAAAGAAAACTTGAGGTAGAAAATACCAAAGTGAAGCTCAGACTATTTATTTTTATTCCTTTTTGTTTCTTATTTTCAATACTTTACTAAGCACTTGTCAGTTGTATGCTTGCTTGCAGGAACATGCAAAAATAATCAGAAGCTGCTTATTTTTACTGTCAATGAAGCCTCCTGAGTTGTGCAGAAATATCTGCAAAAGTGTTTGGAATCAGCCATGAACAAGGTTTAACTACCACGCCTGCTTCAAACGTGTGGAAAGATTACTCCTTACTTGGGAGGCAAATCAGAATTAAATAGTTATAGAATCATAGAATCATAGAATGGTAAGGTTGGAAGGGACCTCAAGGATTATCTAGTACCAACCCCCTGCCATAGGCAGGGACACCTGACAGCTGTCAGAGTTAAAACTGAATCGGCTAGAATCAAAGAGATGCTTTAAGAAAAAAAAAAAATCACTTTGTTAGGTAATTCTCTCTGGCAATAATCTCAGACCACAGCAGGCACTTATGTTTTCTGCTGTCCCATTTTTAGACAGCCTTCTCTAACAACCAACCCCCCTGAAAAAATCGGGAGCGGAAGTAACAGAAAAAGCTCTGGGTCGAGATAATTTTAATGGAAAAGCAGAAGCAGCAGCATAAGCCAGCAATAAAATTATGACTCCCCTCCATACTCCCAAGCCCGCAGGCAGCCCAGCAGCAAAGACCAACACCTCAAAAACAGAAATCATAGAATCACAGAATCATAGAATGGTAAGGTTGGAAGGGACCTCAAAGATCATCTAGTTCCAACTCCCTGCCATAGGCAGGGACACCTCCCACTACTACAGGTCACTCAAGGCCTCCTCCAACCTGGCCTTCAACACCTCCAGGGAGGGAGCAGCCACAACCTCCCTGGGCAGCCTGTGCCAGTGTCTCACCACCCTCACTGGAAAGAACTTCTTAGAATCATAGAATCATAGAATCAGAAACAGCAACTGAAAACAGGATTCCTCTCATGTTACAATCTAAACTGCAAGTCCCAAGATACTTTGCTCCAGCCAGCACTTTAATTTTAAAGCTGGCATGACATCAATACTCACCAACAGATTCAATTGGCTAAACCCAAGACATCCACTCAGGCCTCACATACAGCAACTATGCCAGCATACATAAGTGAACCAAACCTTGGCTGGGGCCTTTGATTTCAAAGTGGTAATTTTACTCTACTAACATAACACAATTTAACGTATTTATAGCCTAATCTTTGTTACTTTTTTTTTTTTTTTTTAAATTAAAAGTAGATGTAGTTGAAAACAGGCACAATGGGTCAGGCCATTTCTGTGTAAAAGCCTGTCATCTCATCTCCAGCAATCGCCAACAGCAATGCAATGGCCAACTGCACAGGAAGAGTTCCCCAATGTTTTCCCAGCCCTTAGCAATTTGTGGCTCAGAGATTCCTAAACCAGAGATGGTGGTTTTGTTTTTAATAGCCCTTCATGGCCTAGGCTATTACCCTTCTTCATCCTGCCATGTTCCAAACTTTTCTGCAAAAAAAGAACTGGCATAAACCAAGTGACCAGCTAAATATTTCATAGAATCATAGAATGGTAAAGTTGGAAGGGACCTCAAGCATCATGTAGTTCCAACCTCCTGCCATAGACAGGNTCATTTTGCACAGCAGCTGTGTGTACATTAGCCTGTACCAATCTCACCAAATGAGCAGAGACCACACAAAAGTAAAATATATATTCCTCGGGGGCTAAACCAAATTCACTCACAACACATGATGATTAAAAAGGAAGAAACTACAATTTCAAGAATAAGGCCAACTTCTACTTCTGAGCACTGAGCTGCCTCTGCTATTTCCTGCCACTGGAACCAACTGCCAGTTGCTTGACACTGTTAACATTTCTGAGACACTTCATCAAACCTGACTTGAGTTTTTTCCTGCACAGAACTTCAGAAAACAAGACTGCTCTTTGTGCTCATCCTGATTTGAAGATTTTTCAGTGCCTCCATTATTCTGAAGCTAGTGAAATATATGTGATTTCCACAGTTGTGAAGTTTTTACGTGTGAATGGTATTTGTCTAAACACACAGATGATGATTTCATATCAGCTGGGTATTTCATTTGGAAGGAAAAAACTTGAAATAAATATGAGAGGAACTACCTTTCTCCAAGCCACCATGAAGCAGTTAAATTCTTCCAGTAAACCACAGAGGATGTTGGTGACATGCTAAATGTTCAGTCTTCTTGAGAGAAAAAAAAAAAACAGGAAAAAAAAGAAAGAGAGAAGAAAAAAATGTAAGATGAAAACAGGAAAATCTGAATGAAGAGACTAATTAGTATTCCACAAGCACACTGAACTCAGGCTGTTATCTTTCCAGACAAGGACTTGTACTGTGAGGTTTTTTTACTGAACAAGCTTGAAATACACCCTCATGTGAAGAGGCTGACAAAAAACTTTCTTCAAGTTCTTTGTCTGCAAGAATAAGATGAGCTTGGTATTTCAAAGGTCTGGAAAAAAAGAGTCACATCAGAAACCCCAAACCCAGCATTTCAGGATGAGATAATAGAAATCTTGTGTATCTCAAAACTCCTCAAATTATAAGCATAGAATCATAGAATGGTAGGGTTGGAAGGGACCTCAAGGATCATCTAGTTCCAACCCCCTGACATAGGCAGGGACACCTCCCACTAGCACAGCTCACTCAAGGCCTCATCCAACCTGGCCTTGAACACCTCCAGGGAGGGAGCAGCCACAACCTCCCTGGGCAACCTGTGCCAGTGCCTCACCACCCTCACTGCAAAGAACTTCCTCCTAACCTCCAGTCTAAATCTCCCCTCTGCCACTTTAAGCCCATTGCCCCTTGTCTTCTCATTACAAGACCTTGTCAATAGTCCCTCCCCAGCCTTCCTGTAGGCCCCCTTCAGATACTGGAAGGCTACTATAAGGTCTCCTGGAAGCCTTCTCTCCTCCAGGCTGAAGAGCCCCAACTCTTGTAGCCTGTCCTCATAGCAGAGCTGCTCCAGCCCTCTGATCATCTTTGTGGCCCTCCTCTGGACCCGCTCCAACACTTCCATGTCCTTCCTGTGCTGGGGACTCCAGAACTGCATACAGTACTCCAGGTGGGAGTTATCTGTCAAATGTGACAGGTAACTTCCTTGATATTCCATCAGGTCAAAAAGTCATAAGCATGGTCAGTCTATCCTAAACTCTGCCAGGTACAGGTCTTTCATCAAAAGAAAGCTTTCTTCCAGAAAATTCACACTCGACTTTGAGTAGTTTATCAGATGGAAGCTACCATTTATTAAGAGCAAATCTCCTGGAGAAATCTGAACTTAAGTATGAAATTGGTTTTAAAAGGAAGGCTACAAAATTATTTCAAACTAACTCCAAGGAGAAGTATGAATTCGAAGTATGTTTCTGATAAACATTTTGATTCCAACCAAGGCTGACTTATTCGGCTGTATTATCACTAGCCAACTGTTAACTAGGAGATCAGTAGACAATTAAATTATCTCAGCTTCCAAAGCCAAAACAAACATCAATATTTTTTAAAAGTTATGAGGCCAATAAATATTGCTTTCTTGGTGTCTACAACTACTGCTTTAAGTATTGTTTCAAGGTAGTCGATAATATGAAATCATAGCTTTAATCCATGATGGGAAAAATCACAGTTCAGCTAGTGGATGACTTCAACAAATAAAGATTTGCAAGGTACAAAATGATCAGTTGCAAGAATGCCAAGGTGAACATCATTGTCAGGCATTTTTCATTTGTTTTTTTAGGTTTTTTACTTGAATTTGAAAAGTGATATTATTAGAAGTAGGTTTGTGTCATATATATATTCCTACCATTTTTAATAGACAAAGAAAAATTAACTTGGGATCTAAACAATGTAGTTCTTTTTTCTGTGCATGTAATCCTTAATTGTATTGTGCTTTACCAGTTGGCCAATAAATACATCAGAAATTGAATGCCACACAATTAGACCTGCTCTGTCAGCTAGGCTGTGGATAAAGTTTTTGAAATCTAAATCTTGGCATTAAGTTTTTTAATTTTTGACTAATTGATAATTTTTATAGAGTTTGGTTGGGTTTAGCACCTGAACATCTCAAGTGAACAATATGACATGTCTGTTATTTTTAAGCAACACCCAGTTGTAAGTAATCTCAGTGAAATCAGTGGAATTTCATCCAGAAAATTAGATTAATCAGTAAGGGGGAAATGGCAAATTCCAGTTATCCTCCGAACTTAAACTGCAATTTCCCTCAAATTCCTGATACTGTGTTAGAGTTACTTCTGTAATGCAGGAGTTGAATGGTTGAATTTTGTTGCCTCTGAGGGGATTAGTGTTTTTATCCATTTAATCCTCCCATTCATTTTGGTACCATCATTCTAAAATTTTGGCTGCTTTAATCCTGTCAGAGAACAATTTACTTCATCATCCATGTCCTGAAAAGCAAATAAAGAGGCCAAAGAGTTGTGGATTTATGTCTTTTTAAGTTGTCCATCATCATTTTGAGAAAAGTCTGGTAAAACAGATCACACAATATTTATTCTTTAATAACTGCAAAGAAAACAGATACGGACACAATAAACATTTTATTATATGCCACTACTCAATGTGTTTTGAGTCCTACTAGTTTGCCAAATTATGTAAAAACACAGCTGGTCATACCAATCAAGTCTCAGACTCCTTTTTTCCCCCACAAATACCTATCATGGAATCATAGAATCATAGAATGGTAAGGTTGGAAGGGACCTCAAGGATCATCTAGTTCCAACCCCCTGCCATAGGCAGAGACACATTTACCATTGAAATGGTATCATTTCAATATCATTTGAATTTGATATCATTCCATATTTCAATGGAATCATGCCTAGCATTAAACAGTCATCATCAAACTTTGATTTTGATATATCATTCTGAAATGATAATGCAACTTCTACAGTTCAAATCCTTTCATACAAATCAGAAATGAACAAATACTTTATACTGATTGGCAGCTTCTTTGAAAGTGATCTGGACAAATGCAAAGAGTGTTGTGCAACTCAGGTGAAGACACAGTACACCTGAGATTACACAGAACTGCTCTCAGGCAGCAGGGCAAGTACAGTAGGTGCTGCGTGCACCAATTCAACACTATATGGTCTGATACAGAGCCAGAACCTGTGGCTGCCTACAATAATGCTTACAGCTACTGCTCCTGATCTTGGCTTCATCACCAGCAGCAATGAGCAGTGGCTCACAAAAGCAAATATGAAAATATTTTGCTATATTCCACCAAAACTGGCTAATTCTGGAAACTCCTATTGGAACTGGATTAAAGTAGGAGAATCAGTGATTTCCTAACAGCTGCAACTGGAAATATCTCCAGTTTTATGCCCCTGGATGGTACAACCCAGAAATGCTGTGCAGTGCCATTTGTTCAGCCCTGACTCATAGGCAGTTGAATGCCACTGAATGAATCACCAGCAGCACTTTCTGCAGTACCTAACAAAGTAGCTCAGCCAAATGGCCCAAGTCTCTCTAGGTTTTGAGATCTGACATACCACAATCTAGGATGCTATTTGCCAATCAAATTATGAATTTTGGAAAGAGGGCCTATAGGGAGCAACCAGGGTGGCAAAGTATTGCCTGGTGCATTCTTTGTCAATAGAAGCTATTTTNCCCCCCCGGCCCTGCCGCAGCCCGAACTGGCGCTTTCTGCACAGGCGCACTTCGCGGCGGAGTCAACTGCCCCCTCGCGGCCCCTCCTAGCCCTCCACAAAGATGGTGGCCGCGCGCCGGCGTGCGAAGCGGCAGGGACCGCTGAGGCGGCGGGGTGAAGGTGGCGGTGGTAGCACTAGCAACGGTAGCACCAGCAGCGGCGGCGGCGGCGGCGGCGGCTGCGGCCGCCGCAGGAGGCAGTGACAGGTGCGAGAAACGGAGGAAAAGGCAACGAAGCGCCGACGGCCGACTCGCAGGTATTTCGGATGGGCGGGTAAGGGGGTGGGGNAACAGATACAGACACAATAAACATTTATTATATGCCACTACTCAATGTGTTTTGAGTCCTACTAGTTTGCCAAATTATGTAAAAACACAGCTGGTCATACCAATCAAGTCTCAGACTCCTTTTTTCCCCCACAAATACCTATCATGGAATCACAGAATCATAGAATGGTAAGGTTGGAAGGGACCTCAAGGATCATCTAGTTCCAACCCCCTGCCATAGGCAGAGACACATTTACCATTGAAATGGTATCATTTCAATATCATTTGAATTTGATATCATTCCATATTTCAATGGAATCATGCCTAGCATTAAACAGTCATCATCAAACTTTGATTTTGATATATCATTCTGAAATGATAATGCAACTTCTACAGTTCAAATCCTTTCATACAAATCAGAAATGAACAAATACTTTATACTGATTGGCAGCTTCTTTGAAAGTGATCTGGACAAATGCAAAGAGTGTTGTGCAACTCAGGTGAAGACACAGTACACCTGAGATTACACAGAACTGCTCTCAGGCAGCAGGGCAAGTACAGTAGGTGCTGCGTGCACCAGTTCAACACTATATGGTCTGATACAGAGCCAGAACCTGTGGCTGCCTACAATAATGCTTACAGCTACTGCTCCTGATCTTGGCTTCATCACCAGTAGCAATGAGCAGTGGCTCACAAAAGCAAATATGAAAATATTTTGCTATATTCCACCAAAACTGGCTAATTCTGGAAACTCCTATTGGAACTGGATTAAAGTAGGAGAATCAGTGATTTCCTAACAGCTGCAACTGGAAATATCTCCAGTTTTATGCCCCTGGATGGTACAACCCAGAAATGCTGTGCAGTGCCATTTGTTCAGCCCTGACTCATAGGCAGTTGAATGCCACTGAATGAATCACCAGTAGCACTTTCTGCAGTACCTAACAAAGTAGCTCATCCAAATGGCCCAAGTCTCTCTAGGTTTTGAGATCTGACATACCACAATCTAGGATGCTATTTGCCAATCAAATTATGAATTTTGGAAAGAGGGCCTATAGGGAGCAACCAGGGTGGCAAAGTATTGCCTGGTGCATTCTTTGTCAATAGAAGCTATTTTGGCCTGATGTTAAGCTATAAAAATGATAGGAACACTGCTGAAATGCAAGAGAAATAGCAAGGTATTAACTGAGTAACAGTGAACTTTAAAATAAATTAACAAAAACACTTTATAAAACATCTTACTGTGTTCGGTCCACTGCTGCAGAAGGTCATTAAGCGAAATACTGTAGTATAATAATTTTGATCCATAATGGTTTAAAGGAGAAACATTAAGCAAAGGATAATCACAAATTAGTATTCCGAACATCAGCCAAATATTGCAGGTGTTGAGGGAAGATAGCTTCTCCCTGCATAAGCCCTTGGAAAAGTATGTTTCTTCCCCTTTCCCCTTGGATGTTGGACACTACATGCTTGGGCAGTAAGGTGCCTTAGACTCTGCCATTCACTAACAAGGTGCTGGAGCTCTGTTCAGCCTCAGGACACATGGAAAAGCCTTTTGACTTTTGCTGTGTTAACAGCTGCCTCTATGTATAGGGAAGGGGTAGTCCTTCATATCCTTCATTCTATTCAGTAAGTGACCAGCCTGGGCCAAGGCCCATCCCAGGGCCAAGCAAAGAGCCCTACGGTAGGACCAAGGTCAATACCAAGTCGTAGTCCAACGCCAAGTGACACCCCGAGTTCCCCCGGCCCCGCCCTCCCTNCCGCAGGAGGCAGTGACAGGTGCGAGAAACGGAGGAAAAGGCAACGAAGCGCCGACGGCCGACTCGCAGGTATTTCGGATGGGCGGGTAAGGGGGTGGGGTAAGCAGCCGGCGTGGCACCGCCCCTGCCTGAGCTGCGCCATCGGGAACTCCCCTCAGTTCCCCGCCCTGGAACCGCTGGCCGCCGGTGGCAAGGGCCGAACCGTTAGCCGGGAGAGCCGGCGGGGCCATGGCGGTGAGTAGGTGTGCTCTCTCCCCCGAGGCAGCTGGAAAACCACCCCCTTTCCCCTCAACAGGGGGGGCAGAGTGGTGCGAGGGGACAGGGTTAGCGCCTCTACCTGTCCCCGGTGCCGGGCACGATGAGGACAGCCTGGTCCCTGAGGAGACGGCGTTGCCTGCGCCTCTAGCCTTACCGGCTCGAAGAGCGTCGGGGACTCCGACCGCAGTCCCGCTGAAAAAACTTTCTGTCTTTCCTCCCGGGCTTCTGTGCTGCTCGGAGATGCCTCTCCCGGCCGAGGCGGGCGGATGCTGCTCCTGTCAGTGCCGGGCAGCGGGGCTCCCCGGGGCAGAGCTGCTGCGCAGCTGCCGCGTAGTAGGGTTGTTGGGGAAGGAGAAGCATATGCGAAGCGCGGCCGAAACAGCTGAGCCAGTTGTGACAGGCGGGGAGAAGGAGGAAGTGCAGGTTTTAAACGCATCTTTATTTTCTTGTTATTGTTGTTCTCCTATGAAGCCGAAAAGGTTCCTTCGAAACTCCTAACTAAAAGGATTGAGCGTGCTTTTTTGCATGTAAATCTCATCGAAAACCCTATCATCACCTTGTCGTGTGCTACCAGAAATATTCGTTCAGCTCGATTTATGCCAGAATCCTCTTTTCCTTTTACCCGAGTTTGGTTTTAACCTAAAGAGAAACTTTTTGTTGCTTCTAAACAACTAGAAAGTGAAACCAACTAAAAGCAAAAACGAAACTTCTCGGAAGATTTTTATTGTGCAAACTAAAAAAAAATAAGCAGTTGAAACGAGAGAAAATATGCTGGGTAGGAGCAAATTATGCTTTATGAATGGCATCTGAAAGAGTGTTATTAATTTCTTGTCAAAGGTAACTAAGTGGTTGAAGCAGTTTCATGAAGTATTTTATATGAAATGTTTTTTGCTTTTGCAATCAAATATATACTGATTATAAATATCATTCATTATCACAAAGACTTCAGATATCTTAGTTTTTTGCTGCTAAGTACTTGATAGCTTCTGTCATAGAAACTATAGGTCCCAGTCCTGTTAAGCTTTGAGCTTAAAAGAAGCTGTTTTGTTGTTATGGCAATGGGGAACTTTCTGCAATATAAAAAATTATCTGTAGCCATGATGTGAATCTGCATTCTTAGATGTGTTTATATTTTTGTGTCATGAAATAGTATGAATCACAGGAACTCGGCAGTCATTAAAATTCGGAAAGTCTAATTAGTTACAAATTTTCTGCCTTTTTTGGGGGGGAAACTGTCTCAGATAATTATGGAATGTAATCATGTGATGAAGGGAGAAGTAGAGAAGTAGCAAGCTTTCAGGTAGGGAGAAGGCTGTGCGCGTATGTGAAAGTTGGAGTTGTGTTAGAGTTCTTGGTAGCTGGTGTTCCTGCTAAGCATGGGGAGCAGGAAGGATGCTGCTTTAGTCTGGAAACACAGTATCTAGTTCTGGATTCACTCTGTGTACGTAGATAGTGAATGCAAGCCATCTTAACATTCATGGATTTAATCTGGGACTTATTTTGGCAAATCATAATGGTTCTTCTGGTGACTTCGGAGAAAATTGACATGCTGACTCAGTTACATCTGGCCATCAGACAGTGATTTTTGGCAGATGGAGCCTTAGTTGAGAGATGCAGGTCCTTGTCCTCACAAAGGCCAGAATTTGGTTATCATTTGCTTAGGTCACTTAGTCAGGATCAAAGCAGTCAGCTTTGAACAGTCACAGGCTGACTGCTGTAGATGATAATATTAGAGGAGAATTGGATGAGTGTTTCAGCTTTTAGAAGTCAGGTAGATCTGAGGCTTTTTGCTCTATGACAAGCTCTAGATACGAGTTACACGAGGCTCAGATCATTACAACACTTACCTGATTTCAATCTATTAGTGGCACTTCTACTTTTTCAGGTTGGAGTTTCTACTACTTTATGAACTTGAAAGCTTTTTATTTTTGTAGACAGTAATGTAATGGAATTGCAGCAACTTGAATCATGATTCAGACTATAATAACTCATTTGCTTTGGACTGTGAGTCCTGTGGATCTTGGGATGCTTTTCTTTGTTCTTTGCTTTGTAGCCATTTAATTTCACTTGGATTTGGACTTATATCAGCTAACTCAGTGTTAGCTGATGATCATTTTGGCTCAAAATATCTCAAAGAGATCCCTCGTAATTGTTACTGCAACTTTAACTACTTAACTAAATGTGCATCTGCAGTGTTCTAAGGACTTACTGAGAAGTAAAATCCTCAAAGCCTGACTTCAGAAGAGGTACCATTTTTCATCTCTGTCAATGCTTTCACTTACATGGCTTTAACTTCTAAATGCTTTTAGGCAACACACTAATTTACCTTGCAGGCAAGTCACTTCCTGCAGTTGTAAATGTGCTGGTCTCTAGAAATACTGAATCCTTGGCAGGTGTTAAGTGCTAGAGTTCTAATTACCTATTGATACTTCTGTCAAAGTGACAAATCATTTAACCTAGCCCAATCCCACTTTTTTGGGTGCATGAGGAAAATTGGCAAAACTAGTGTTTTCATTGCTAGAAAACACAGTGTTTGTGAGGCTGCATGCCCACTTCTCAGAGGGTGGTGGTGTTGATGTTCATTGTCAGTGCCTCCTGAACCTGAGGAACTCCTATCTTCATCCAGCAACTCTGTACCTTTTTTTGACCTCTACCTTTGTGGGATTTCTGGTTCAATCTGTTCTCAAAAATCTACAGTAGCAGGTCACGTTTCATTGGTGCATTTCTGTGATCCAAAATACGAATTGGATTCTTTCCGTTGATAACACTTTCATATTTTATCATCTGTTTCTTTAAGACTGTTGGCTTCAGGAAATTCCTTGGCCATTTGTAGCAAAATTCAACTTGGCTGGAGTTTATAGTGCACAAGTTGATTTGTGAGCCGTTGCTTTTCCTGTAAGACCAGATCTAGTGAAAATAGATTTGACTTGGACCGTCAACTCTAGCTTAACTAAAAGATACTGTCTGTATCTCAGGAAAGCGATAATAGTTTGGAATGAGTACATTGCTGCTTTTTCTGTTCAGCAAACACAAACAATGTTTATTTTGCTCATGGGGCCAATGCTTCCTGAGCCACCGAAATGGCTATTTCTTTGCTTGTTCTTTGCCATATACAGTAAACTTTGAGCTTCTTTAATGCTGATGTTCACTTGATGCCAGTAGAAGAACACTATTTGCCTTTTTTTTTTTTTTTTTTAAACTTGTCTATCCATAAAGTTCAGTAGTTTTGTTTATGTCAGTAATACTTTGGATTGTTATCCTGGGGTCTGTATTTTGTAGGGCTGATAGGGTAGAAGGATGTTTAGAAAGTGTCTGTAACACATAATAGTGTTACATGTTTGTCGTAGGTTGTCACCTTTAATCGTTCCAATTAATTTACATTTAGCTGCAGATGGAACAAATAGTTTTGAAGTCATTGTTGTTCCATTTGCCCCCCCCCCAGAGATCTGGTCCCATTCCAGCTGCTCACATAATCTTGAGCATGGAACCAGTGAAAATCTTCAGACTCTTTTTTGCTAAGCTGTCATACATGACTTTAACAAGATGGAAAATAGAATGGAAATAGAATTTGTTATGCCCTTTTGTCAGTATTTAAATGGAATTTTTAGCTGTTGTTTTCATGCTTCTTCTGTATAATGAGAAACCTTTTTATACTCGCCTGCTAGGTCATGTGCCCTTTCTTGGTTGTATTAATTACCTGTTTTGGTTAGAATATGTGCTGTGGAAACTGTTGGTCTTCATTTTGATCACACAGCTGTGTAGAGGATTGTTACTTCTCTTCTTGTATGTATCGGTTTAGAATGCTTTTCTGTTTACAGTTGTACCTCAGAAATGGAACATCCTTGTGTCACCCAAACCCTCTGAACACATTCATTGGCACTGTCTTGACAGCATCTCTCAAATGGAGTTAGTCTTGACATATTTGGAGCCATGAACACAAAGAGTGCAAATAATCTTCTACCATTTATGTCTAGGCAAGTATATTTACTGGTCCCAGTTTCACCAGCCCTCTATATATATCTACCAGCTTGCTCAACTGAATTTATGTTTCCCTGTAAGATTTTTGCTTTTTTAGGATGCATGGACCCTTTCCTGACCTTACTGTTTGCAGTCAAAACATCACCTAGATTAACACTGGTGCCATCTTGGGTACCAAACACCATCCCAACAGCAGCTTCTGGAAGTTAAGTGGGAGTGCTGAATATGCTTATAGTATCCCTCTCTCCTAGCTTTGCTTGCAGAATTTTTCCAAATCATTTAGTACAGATGAAAAGATATACTACAAAACCTCTTGATTTATGGAAAGTGGAAGATAAGGTACCTGATTATATACTTACTTTGTATATATTTTCAAAAAAATGAAAATATCTGTAAATTTTTAATCCCAATTTAACCAGTATGCCAAATTTTAATAATCCGTTTATAAGAGAGAAGCACAGCACAGCACTTTCTGAGATAGAATAAATACCTTCTGCTTTCCAGAAGCACTACAAGAAGTCATTCTACTTCCTGGCAACATGCAGGCTTCTATAATATAATGCCAAAAAAAAAAAAGAAACAAAAAAAACCAAAACAAACAAACAAAAAAAAAAACCCAAACCAAAACAACCCACCTTGTTCAGAACTATGAAAATTTATAAAGTTTAACCAGTGCACTCCATGATTTGGAAAAAAAAAAAAGTTTATCAAAGTCTAGGAAATTGTCTGTAGGGAAAGGGACAAGGTCCAAAAGAATTTACACTATGACAGATGTGGATAGATAGTAATTTGATTCAGTAACTGGGAGTGGATAGACATATGAAGCACACAAATAGTAACTTTTATGTTCTGCTTGACAATTCTTTTTCTTTTGCATTTCCTTTGGGGTTTTTGTCTGCTGGTTGCATTTACATCTGCAAAGTTCAATTCTTAATATCTTCTGGTCTCGAATAATGAAAATGAACTTTACAAACAGAACTTTACTGTTGGCTGCAATATAAAATAAAAATCCCTGTAATTCACAAGTGTAAATATTTTCTTGTAAATTCTGTTGTACAAATCCAGTGTCTGTGGTAAACAAAACTCAAGCACCACTTACACAAGATCCTACAAAGCATGGGCTACTGCCAAGCTACTATCTCATTTCCTCTTGCTAGTGTAATATACTCAATATAGTTTCTTACTCCTTTGATTTACAAAATAAATCCTTCTTCTCTGACTTCCAGTTTTCAAACTGTAGGATTTTGTTGATAAGCTTGCTCTTTTAACTAGAGGAACTGTATCCTTGGCGCAGTGCCAAACACAAGTACAGGATGGATGGCGAATGGCTGAGAGCAGCCCTGAGGAAAAGGACCTGGGGGTCTGGGTTGATGAAAAGCTCAACATGAGCCTGCAGTGTGCATGCACAGCCCAGACAGCAACCGAGTGCTGGGCTGCATCAGGAGCAGTGTGGGCAGCAGGGCAAGGGAGGGGATTCTCCCCCTTTACTCTGCTCTCATGAGACCCCACCTGGAGTACTGTGCACAGTTCTGAATCCCCCAACACAAGAAGGACATCGAATTGTTGAAGCAAGCCCAGAGGAGGGCCAGAAAGATGATCAGAGGGCTGCAGCAGCTCTGCTAAGAGGACAGGCTACAAGAGTTGTGGCTCTGCAGCCTGGAGAAGAGAAGGCTTTGAGGAGACCTTATAGTAGCCTTCCAAGGGGCTTACAGGAGGGCTGGGGAGGGACTGTTTACAAGGCCTTGTAATGACAGGGCAAGGGGTAATAGGTTTAAACTGGAAGAGGGGAGATTTAACTAGATGTTAGGAAGAAGCTCTTTACAGTGAGAGTGGTGGAACACTGGAATAGGTTGCCCAGGGAGGCTGTGGCTGCTCCCTCCCTGGAGATCTTAAAGGCTAGGTTGGATGAGGCCTTGAGTGACCTGTTCTAGTGGAAGGTGTCCCTGCTTATGACAGGAGGTTGAAACTAACTAGATGATCTTTGAGGTCCCTTCCAATCTAAACCATTCTATGATTCTAGATGACAAAAGAAAACTGAGACATAAGCAACAGAATATCAAATGGATTAGTTTTACTTTGGGACAGAGAAACACATTTTAGGTGATGATAGCAAATAAGGTAGTAATGACCTACAAAATGTGTGCATGGCTGAAAATTAATCTATAAGCAAAACTTGAATTAATAAGGTCCAGCGTGAGAACTTTGACTTGCAGTGTCATGGCAGTAAGATAGAACTATGGCTATAACTATCTGCTAATATTTCAAAATGACTGTTGATAGCCTGTGAGGAGGCTTTCTGTAGAAAGAGTAAACATCATAAGCCACAGGAGTTACCATGCTTCTGCAAATCCCATAGGATCTATTAAAAATTGTAAATGGGGAAGACCATGCTGTAAGAAAACTCTTTCTTTACCCTTTTAGTCTAATAGGAAGGTAGGTTGAGTATTCTGAAACGAAGTACTAAGAAGTAGAGCCTGAAAGAACCTGTAGAAGTGAGTAGTGACTGTTTACAATGATCAGCCTTAGATGCAGCTGAAATTAATTCATTTTAGTTTTTTCAGGCTAATAACTTGATTGATGTGATAACATTCATGTATATACACACATTCCACTTGATGGCATTTCACTAGTAAGGGTAAATCACCATAACTTAAGTAATGTAGCTTGAAAGTACTCTAATACATTTAATTATATACATCATAGCAATACATCTCTAAACAGATTAGTTTCTGATTTTTGTGGCTTTATTTTTGTTAACAAATTCAGTGTTGCAGCTTCATCTGTAAAATGGGAATCTGAGAGCAGCTTTGTGTTCTTGGCTTCATTAGGCCATCAGCCTAGTTGGTCCCATGGTGTTTTGAGTGACTAAAACTTTTCTTAGAGGACTAGATGGAACTTGGGAGAAGGGAGTGTTGGTATCATCTGGGAAACCTGCCATTGTTTTGTGAGTTGTCTCTTTGAGTAGCTGCAGAGGCTCTTCCATTGCAGAACTCTTGCATGAGTAGGATTTTCAGTTTTCAAGATCTGCATTCAGCTTATGCTGTTTGACATATAACCCTAACCTCTGTATGGCATGCAAGTAACTGCTTCAGTACTATTGTGACTAAATTTAATATTAAGGAAGTGAAGCACCGACCAGGGTGACTGCCTCTTGATCTTTTTTACTCTTGCAGTCTGTAGCTTCATGAGTGCTGTACATTGACACTGGAAGAAGCAGCTTCTCTTTGTCTGTTCATAGAATCATA
>WBNM01035447.1:0-15262 GCA_013399055.1 Ramphastos sulfuratus
GGTGGCGGTGGTGGTGGTGGTAGCTATGGTAGTGGTGATGATGGCGATGGTGGTGGTGTTGTTGGGGGTGATGGTGGTGATGGTTTTGATGGTGGTGGTGAGTGCTGCTTGCCCCATGTGCCCGTGTGTGACGGTGCACATCCATCTGCTCACCCAGCACATGGGCATGGTGCTGAGGGGCAGCAGGATGTAGGCAGCAGCTGCTGCCCCTCACTGCAGGGGCAACCTCAACTTGTCCTTGGTGTCACCTTCACCATCTCTGCATCCCTGCCCACGGATGTGGAGGTTATGATGCAGGCTCTGGAGGTGACACCAAACCATGACTGAAAGGGTTCTCAAGGCCTGGCACAGCCTGCCCAGGGCAGAGGCTGAGTCCTCATCCCTGGAGGTGTTTCCAAGAGGCAGAGCTGTGGTGCTGAGGGCCATGGCTGAGCCTCAGCCTTGGCAGGGGTAGAGAAGTGTTGGACTGGAGGATCTCCAAAGGCTTTTCCAACCAAGAGGACTCTGACTCTGTGCTGGGCACAGATGCCCCTGCTGAGGCCTTCCCTAAGCAACACAAATGTGCTCTTCCCTGTGAGAGCCTGAGAGAGGCCTCGGCCCCTGGGGTTGGAGAAGACCTTAATGATGGAAGGAAACAGCCTGGGATGGTGCCAGGGCAGGGTTAGGCTGGAGATGAGGAACAACTTCTCTGCTGCAAGAGTGCTCAGGGATTGGCACAGGCTGCCCAGGGAGGTGGTGGAGTCCTCAGCCCTGGAGATGTGCAAGAACCCTGTGGGCATGGCACTTGGGGCCATGGATTGATGGCCCTGGTGGTGCTGGTTGAAGGTTGGACTGGATGGACTCTGAGGGCTCTGTTGGGTTGAAGTTGGACTGGATGGACTCTNAGGGCTTTTCCAACCCAAACAACTCTGTTCTGTGATGTGAGGGATGGGGCACAAAGAGTCTCTGCTGATGGAGAACCACAGTGCCAGGACAGCAAACCCTTCTCTAGCCCTTGCCAACCAACACTGCTGCCCCTTCCACATCACAGCCTCTGAAGACCTCTTCAGCTTCCCTTCACTTTCACTTTTTTCTTCTCATTTCTGCCCCAAAACCTGAGAACTTTGTCCCTGTCAGGTGGCTGCAGGAACCCTCCCTGCAAAGCCAGGCTGGCATCTGCCAGGCTGCAAGGAGCAAACTGGCTGGCAGAAGCAAGCTGTCAGCTTAGCACCTCAGTGAAGCTGCTGGCTGCCAAACAATGAGCTCGTGGGGCCTGGTGGGGGCACCAGCTGGCAGCCTGCCAGCCTGGAGAGGGTGGCAAAGGCAGGAGATGCTGTCAGGCAGCCTGAAGCTCTGCAGCAGCTCATGGGGGAAGGGAAACAACAAGGAGGCAGCAGCCTGGGGAGGAGAAAATGAGGTCAGAGAGGCATGGGAAGGCTTGGGCTGGAAGGGTCCAAATGTTCACAGTGTCACAGGCTGCACCAGGTGGGAAGGGACCCTCAGAGTCACCCTGCCCAAGCTCCCTGTGGGCAGCAGGGACACCTCCAGCTAGAGCAGGCTGCTCAGGGACACATCCAGTCTGGTGCTGAAGGTCTCCAGGGATGGAGCCTCAACCACAGCCCAGAGCAGCCTGTGCCAGGCTCTCTCCACCCTCACTGTGCAGAACTTCCTCCTGATGTCCAATCTAACTCTGTCCTGCTCCAGTTCCAAACCACTGCCCTCGGCCTGGCACTGCCAGCCCTTGCCAAAAGTCCCTGCCCAGCTCTCCTGGAGCCCCTTCAGGCACTGAAATGCTGCTCTGAGGTCTCCCTGCAGCCTTCTCCAGGCTGAACAGCTCCAACTGTCCCCACAGCAGAGCTTCTCCTGCCCTCTGAACATCTTTGTGATCTCCTCTGGACTCTGTTCAGCAGGTTCATGTCCTTCATGTGTTGGGGATCCCAGAGCTGGGCACCTGTTGTTAACCCAACACTGCCAACTCCACCACTAAACCCTGTCCCTCAGCACCACATCTACAATGATCCTGATCCCCACTGCTCTGCTCTGGGTTGTCCTTGCTTGAATGAATCATTTCATCCCTGGCCTGGGTAAGGGCACAGAGAGGACCCTCAGGCAGTTTGCTGAGGGCACAGAGCTGGCAGCAGTGGCTGAGAGCCCTCAGGCTGTGCTGGCACCCAGGGAGCCCTGGGCAGGCTGCAGAGCTGGGGCAGAGGAAGCTGATGCAGGTCAAGCAGGGCAAGTGCAGGTCCTGCCCCTGGGCAGCAACAACCTCCTGCAGCAGCACAGNAGAGCTCCTTTCCCACTCCACCACACTGGGGCTCAGGGATTCCCTCTCCCAGGTGGCACAGTTAAAGCTGTGTCACTGGGGAAGCAGCCACAGATGAGTTTGGTGAGCAAAGCAGCAAAGCTTCCTGGCTCTCATCATGTTGATCAGAACAAATTGGCCTCAAAAGCAGAGGCAGAAGTAAACAAAGCTGTTAAGGTGTCACTGAGGTGACAGATCCAAGGCTGGGAGCACTCAGAGGTGGCTGATGAGCTGTGCAGACCTCCAGTGGAGTGATGCTGTGCACCACTGCAGCAGGCACCACCAGGGTCTGCTGCTGGTGGGCAGTGGAGAGATGAGCTGGAGCTGTCCTGCCCCTGGGCACAGAAACATCAGGAAGGCTCCAGGCTGGGGCAGAGTGGCTGGAAAGTGCCCAGCAGGAAAGCCCCTGGGGGTGCTGGGGGACAGCAGCTGAAGGGGAGCCAGGGGGTGCCCAGGTGGGCAAGAAGGGCAGCAGCAGCCTGGCCTGGCTCAGCAATGCTGTGGGCAGCAGCAGCAGGGCAGGGATTGTGCCCCTGGGCTGGGCACTGCTGAGGCCAGCCCTTGAGTGCTGGGTTCAGTTGTGGGCCCTGAGTGCCAGAAGGACATTGAGGAGCTGGAGCAGGGCCAGAGAAGAGCCCCAAAGGTGGGGCAGGGTCTGGAGAAGAGGTCTGGGGAGGAGCAGTTGAGGGAGCTGGGGGTGTGCAGTGGCTCTTCAGGTGTGATGTGAGCAGCAAACAGTCACTGCCCTTTGCCAGGCCCTCAGTGCAGGACCAGTAGGAGGCAAATCCTCCTCCACCACCACTGCCAGTCCCAGCTTTGAAGAGCTGGGGGCATGGGAAGGGAAATGCTCAGGATGAAGGAATGGGAGCAGCACAAATCCTCTTGGAGGATGATTTGGCAATTTCTTACCTTGGTGTCTGCCTTGGCATCTCTCCCTCCACCCCTGTGCCACCACTGGGCAAAGTGACCTGCTCCCCTGGCACCAACCCTCCCAGCCCAGTCAGCAGTGGGCAGGAATCCCACTGCAGGCTCTGAGCAAGGAGCTGATCAGAAATCAGGGACCCACAGAACTGTTTGGCTTGGGAGAGGCTTCAAGATCATTGGGTCCAACCTTAAACTCATCACTGCCAGGGCACCTCCAAACCTTGGCCCTCAGTACCACACCTCCAGGGCTTTGAAACCTCTCCAGGGCTGGGCACCCAGCACTGCCCTGGGCAGCCTGATCAGATGAACTCTGCACTTTTGCTTGGTCCTGTTTAAGTTTCTGACATCAAATTGCAGACAAAGGCTCCAACCACTCAGCTCTGGAGGCAGCAGCAATGGCAGGCAGCTGCCAAAAGTGCTCCTGCTGGGGACATGCTGGGCACAGAATCAGAGAGTCACAGAGCAATGGGCTGGGGAAGCCCTCTGAGGGCACTGACCCCAACCACCAACCCAACAAAGCCCTCTGAGCTCATCCACTCCAACCTTCAACTCAATGAAGCTCTGTGAGATCTTCCACTCCAACCTTCAACCCAACAAAGCTCTCTGAGCTCATCCACTCCAACACCAACCTAACCCCACCATGGCCACTAAACCTTGTCCCCAAGTGCCATGCCCACAGGTTTCTTGCACACCTCCAGGGATGGGGACTCCACCACCTGCCTGGGCAGCCTCTGCCTGAAGGTTGAGGGTGGTGAGACACTGGCACAGGTTGCCCAGGGAGGTTGTGGAGCACAGAATCACCCAACGTGATCAAAGATCACGTTGGGTGATTCTGTGCTCCACAACCTCCCTGGAGGTGCTCAGGACCAGGCTGGATGAGCCCCTGAGTGACCTGTGCTAGTGGGAGGTGTCCCTGCCTATGGCAGGGGGTTGGAACTGGCTGAGGCACAGGGCTGAGAGCCTCCTGCAATATTCAGCTCTCTCATTTTCTGCTGCCACTTTAAAGATTCTCTTTCTTACCTCCAGTGATGAATAATAACATTGAGAAAGGAAAAAAAACCCAAAAACCCAAACCCAACCCTGAGCCCAGCACAGACATCAAACAGCAGCAGAGGACTGGAAATAGAGATCTGAAGGCAGCAAGCAGGAGCCCTGCTTGGGAGTCCCTCCATATACCCCTGGCTTCTGCTGCTTCCCACCAACCCCACCTGCTGCTGGTGGCAGCTGAGGCCTTCCCTTCCCTTCCCTTCCCTTCCCTTCCCTTCCCTTCCCTTCCCTTCCCTTCCCTTCCCTTCCCTTCCCTTCCCTTCCCTTCCCTTTCCCAAGGATGTTTGTCAGTTCCCAAGTTCCCTTCTCTCCATCCCAAAACTGCTCACCAGGAGCTGTGGGAAGTGTTGCCAGAGGCAGGTGGAGGAGCAGCTGTGCTGGGGCAGCCTGCACAGAGAGGTTGTGGAGTCTCCTCTGGAGACCTCAAACCCCACCTGGACAGGTTCCTGTGCTACCTGATGGAGGTGACCCTGCTCTGGCAGAGGGTGTTGAGTGGGTGAGCTCCAGAGGTCACTTCTAGATCCCACCTGGATGTGTTCCTGTGCTACCTGATGGAGGTGACCCTGCTCTGGCAGGGGGTGCTGAGTAGATGACCTCCAGAGGTCCCTTTTGGAGCCCACCTGGATGTGTTCCTGTGCTCCCTGCTCAATGTGGCCCTGCTCCAGTAGGAGGTTTGGCCCAGATGACCTTTCAGGTCCTCTCCAACCCACAGCAGTCTGTGACTCTGTGACTTTCTCCACCACCACTGTGGCACCAGAGAGCCCTCTTGGGCTTTCAGCTCCCTGCCCATGGGAAGACCTTCAGGGAGGTGGTGCCAGGCAGCCCAGGTGCCCTCTGAGCCTGTTTGTTCTCTCAGACAGTGCCACCCAGGCAGAGGAGCTCTGGAGTTTGTTCTGTCAGTGCCACCCAGGCAGAGGAGCTCTGGAGTTTGTTCTGTCAGTGCCACCCAGGCAGAGGAGCTCTGGAGTTTGTTCTGTCAGTGCCACCCAGACAGAGGAGCTCTGGAGTTTGTTCTGTCAGTGCCACCCAGACAGAGGAGCTCTGGAGTTTGTTAAAGGTCATTCAGTGCCAACCTAGAGGCAGGTCCCATCAGCATAGGTTGCTCAGGGCCTCATCCAGCCTGGCCTTAAACACCTCCAGGGATGAGGCTTCCACCACCTCCCTGGCAACCTGTGCCAGGCTCTCAGCACCCTCATGCTGAACAACTTCTCCCTCACCTCCAGTCTGAATCTTTCCCATTTCCAGCTTTGGGTCCTTCTGGCATTTGCTTCTCCCAGCCAGTGCCACCCAGGCCAAGTGTTCCCTGGTACCTCATCAGTTTTGACACCAGCTGAGGGGCAGTGCCCAGGTGGTAACTTTCCACTCTGCCAGCAGCAGCATCTCACTCCCAGGTCTCCTTCCTCCCTCTCCTCCTCCCTGCATCAAGCCCCACGTGTGTGATGTATTATACAGGAGAGGACCAAAAGTCCTCCTGTGGCAAAGCAGCTGCCTTGATCTCAGCAAAACCTTCTCCTGGGGGCTGTGTGTGGGCTGGGGGTGGAAATTTTTACCTCCTGTTGAATTTTGTTTCATTCTCCCTGACCACCCTAAGGAGGGGAGTGGGGGAGGGCTCTGTGCTCAGCAGCACCTTGAGGCTGCTGCTGCTCAGACACTTCCCAGCTGGGCTTGGAGAGGGACAGGGAACTGCTGCAGGGGGTCCAGAGGATCAGGAGGGTGCTGTGGGGATAGGCTGGGAGGGTTGGGGCTGCTCGGCCTGGAGAAGAGAAAGCTGCAGGGAGAGCTCAGAGCTGCCTGGCAGTGCCTGGAGGGGCTGCAGGAGAGCTGGGGAGGGACTTTGGATGAGGGCTGGGGGGTGCCAGGGGGAGGGAGAATGGATTTGAGCTGGGAGAGGGGAGAATGAGAGTGGAGAGGAGGAAGAGATTGTTGAGGGAGAGACTGGCACAGGATGCCCAGGGAGGGTGTGGAGCACAGAAGCACAGAATGGGATCTTTGATCACATTCTGTGCTTCTGTGCTCCACAACCTCCCTGGAGGTGTTCAGGACCAGGCTGGATGAGCCCCTGAGCAACCTATGCTGATGGGAGCTGCCCCTAGGTTGGCACTGAATGACCTTTAAGGTCCCTTCCAACCCAACCCATTCTGTGGTTCTGTCACCCTTGGCTGAGCTCTTTGGCCCTTCCTTGCTTTGCTCAGCCACAACCCCCCCAGGGTGCCACCAACCTCAGCATCCCCTCAGCACCCCAAGCTTGCTGCAGCATTGCAGACAGGGAAGGAGCTGGCAGTGGATTTGTGCCTGGAGAAGGAGTTTGGTGGTGTTCAGTTTGGGTTTTCTTTCCTCTCTGAGTGGGAGGTATTAAAAATAAATATCTGCCTGAGGCCAAGATTTGGATTTGAGGCTGAGGTAAGGCAGAGGAAGGGGCTCAGAGTGGTTCTCTCCCTGGGGGCAGCACAATAATCACTCTTTTGTCTCTGCTGTTTGTTCTGAGGGCAGGACCAGGCCATTTGCACCAGTGCCAGGGGCTCAGGTGGCCCTGGGGATGACACTGAGCTCCCTTCCTGCCCCAGCTCCTCAATGTCCTTGGAGTGAGAGCCCCAAAACTGAAGGCAGGATTGGAGGTGTGGCCTGGCACCCACCCCTCAGGTATTTATAGGCACTGATCAGATCCCCTCTGTGCTGGCTCAGTGTCAGACCCTTCTGGGAGTTTCTTCTCATCCTGTCCCTTGTTCCCTGGCAGCAGAGCCCAGCCCCAGCTGGCTGCAGGCTGCTTGCAGGGAGCTGCAGAGAGCAATGAGGTCTCCTCTCAGCCTCCTCTGCTCCAGGCTCAACACCCCCAGCTCCCTCAGCTGCTCCTCCCCAGACCTCTTCTCCAGACCCTGCCCCACCTTTGGGGCCCTTCTCTGGCCCTGCTCCAGCTCCTCAATGTCCTTGGAGTGAGAGCTCCAAAACTGAGCCCAGGATTTGAGGTGTGGCCTGGAAGATGCCAGCAGGTGATGATGACTCTGCTCACCAAGGGGAATGTCCCACTGGAGGATGTTCCATTTAAGGAGACCTTTCCCTGTGTCCCCCCAACACAGCATCACAGCATGGGCTGGGCTGGAAGGGACCCCTAAAGCTCCCCCAGCCCAAGCCCTGCAGCCAGCAGGGACATCTCCACCAGAGCAGGTTGCTCAGGGACATCTCCACCAGAGCAGGCTGTTCAGGGACATCTCCACCAGAGCAGGTTGCCCACAGCCCTCTCCAGCCTCACCTGCAATATCTCCAGGCCTGGGGCCTCAACCCCCTCCCCGGGCAACCTGTGGCAGTGCTCCAGCAGCCTCCTGCTGCAGAACTTGTTCCTCACAGCCAATCTCAAGCTGCTCTGCTCTCATGCCAAAGCATTGCCCTGCTGCTGTCCCTGCAGGCCTTTGGGCACAGTCCCTCTGCAGCCTGCTTGGAGCCCTTCAGGCACTGGCAGCAGCTCTGAGCTCTGCCTGGAGCCTTCTCCTCTGCAGGCTGCACACCCTCAGCTCCCTCAGCCTGTGCCCACAGCAGAGCTGCTGCAGCTCTCTGAGCACCTTTGTGGCCTCCTCTGGACCCTCTCCATCAGGTCCATGTCCCCCTTGTGCTGAGGTCCCCATGCCTGTCCCCTCACACCCTCAGCTCCCTCAGCCTGTGCCCATAGCAGAGCTGCTGCAGCCCCCTGATCATTTTTGTGGCCCTGGCACCTCTGCTCTGGCCCCTTCTGAGCTCAGCTCCATGCTGCTGGGTGCCAGAGGCTTGGGGTGGTTGCTGAAGGGTTCCCTGGAGCTGCTGGGGCTGAATTGTTCAGCTCATCTAAGAGCTTGCACAACCTCCCCCACCTCAGGCATTCCATTACCAAGCTCTGCTCTTTGTGTCCCTAAACAGATGGCACTGCCAGCCCCATGCCAGGCATCTCACCCACTCCAAAGCTCTGACCAAGGACATGCTGCATGCAGCAAAGTGCAGCAGGAGGCCTAAGGTGGAGCCAGCTGGAGCCTCTCAGCATCATCAAGGCAAGAGCAGCATTGGGGAGCCTCAGAGTCAGGGTGAGGTCAGGAGGAGTGAGGCACAGGAGGGCTCTGAGCAGGGCTCTGGCTGGCTCCAGGTGTCACAGCCTCTGTCTGGAGGGTTTGGGCATGAGCCAGAGGCAGCACCAGGCAGTGGAGCAGCCACCAGACATCCCAGCCAGGGCTGGTGCCCACTCGTGGGTCACCACTCTGCGTGGTGGGGAAAGGGAGAAGCTGGCAGCAGGGAGCTGGGGTGAGATGTGTGGTGGTGCCAGGCAGGACAGGTGCCTTACCTGTACTGGGTGACAGCAGGGTTGGCCTTGGCAGAGCAGTGGAACTTCACAGTGTTGTCCTCCAGCACTGGCTGTGGCTCCACGGAGAGGTTCACCAGGGGTGGGTCTGTGAGAGAGAGAAAGCAGCCTGTGAGGGGTGGCAGGAGGGGGAGCAGCATCACTTCAGCTCCACCTGTGCCAGGCTTCTGAGGAGCCTGGTGGTGAGGAGAGGTGGCAGAAGTGCTGAGGTTCCTCCTGTGGGCTGGGAAAGGCCCTGACAGGCTCCCAGAGACACAGAATTCTTTGAGTTGGAAAAATCCTTTCAGAGCCTCCAGTCCAACCCTTCTCTGACTCTGCCCAGGCTGGGGCTCAGCCATGGCACTCAGCACCACAGCTCTGCCTCTTGGAAACACCTTCAGGGGTGGGCATTCAACCACCTCCCTGGGCAGCCTGGGACAGGCCTGGAGAATCCTCTCAGTGAAGAAATTTCTTCTCATGTCCAACCTGAGCCTGCCCTGGGGCAACCTGAGGCCATTTCCTCTCCTGTCCCTTCTTCCCCAGCTGGCTGCAGGCTGCTTGCAGGGAGCTGCAGAGAGCAATGAGGTCTCCTCTCAGCCTCCTCTGCTCCAGGCTCAACACCCCCAGCTCCCTCAGCTGCTCCTCCCCAGACCTCTTCTCCAGACCCTGCCCCACCTTTGGGGCCCTTCTCTGGCCCTGCTCCAGCCCAGGCTGAGGCACTGATGCAGTGCATGCAGCAGGCAGCAAGTGGTTGGCAGGAGGCTGCCTGTGAAGAGGAGGAGAAAGTTGTTTGGTGTGAGGGTGCTGGAGGCCTGGAGCAGGCTGCCCAGAGAGGTTGTGGAGTCTGCTTGTGTGGAGAGCTTCCAACCCCCCTGGGCACTGTGCTGCTGGGCAAGCTGCTGGGGGTGCCCTGCTGGAGCAGGGCTTGGGCTGGATGCTCCCAGAGCTCCCTTCCCACCCAACCATGCTGGGTTTTGGTGACTCTGTCAGCCCACCCTGTGGGCTGTGGGTGGGTTGGGATGGTCCTGGCTGGCTGGAAGTCGAATTGCTGAGGTGAGCTGAGCGAGGGAAGGGCAGCAGGGGAAGTGCCCCCTTCAGTGCCCACCTCACCCTTGCCCCTGGTGTTTACCCAGGCAGAGCCCAGCTGTGTGCAGCAGGCAGCCAAGGGCCCTGCTGATGGAAGGGAGGAGAGGGAAACGAGAGAGATTTTCACCCTCCCCTGGTCTGCTTCTCAGATGTGCAATTCAAAGGAGAGCAGAGCTGGGAGGCCTCTGGGATGCAAATGAGCAGCCCCAGCTGAAGGGTCCAGAGGCAGCTCCTGGGCTCTGGAGTCATTGGCAGGCACCCAGACCCCTCCTGAGGTCAGACAGCAGCAGCTGAGCACCATCCTGTGCTGCTGGGAACCAGCTCCTGCCCAGCACCTTCCCCTGCCTGCTGCCTCAGAGCTCTGCCCCCAGCACCTTCCCCTGTCTGAGGGCTCAGAGCTCTGCCCCCAGCACCTTCCCTTGTTTGGTGACTTAGGAGCTCCTGCAGTTCCCAGGGGTAAAGTGAGGGCAAGTCTAAGAAATGAGAGTCACAAACTGGTTTGGGTGGGAGGGGACACNACACTGGAGATTGCTTTGACTCAGTGCCAGGGTTGAAGGAGCAGCTGCCAGCAGAAGGTTGTTCTTCAGCTCTGAGCTTTCATGCTCCAGAGTGGGAAGCTCAGAGGAGAACCCAACCCAAGGAGAAGCAGAGCAGGACCCCCCCACATGCAACTGTGACCCTCCTTTACCTCATCCTCTTGTTCCCAGACTTTTGGCTTCTCCTCCTCCCACCTGAAGAACAAAGCAGAGCTGAGTCCCTCCTCACCATGAGAACCAAGGGTGTGAAATTGAGCAATGGGAGCTCAGGAGCTTTGGCTTTGGCTTTGCAGCTCCCCTGCTGCTGCTCAGGCTGGCACAGGCCCTGGCACTATCAATAGTTTATGACCAATCAAACTATGGAACAGAGCTTTAATCCCACTGGGGATGTTGGGAGCATCCCCCACAGGAGGTTGGCTTTGATGTGGCTGCTGGAAGAGGAAATCCCATTGAAGAGATGTTCCACTTAGTGCTGCCACTGCAGGCCCTGCTCTGGGAGGGCTTCTTCCAGCTCCTTCATCCTTCAAATCCTCCTCCAGCAGGGGAGGGGCTTCTGACTCAGCTCTTTCCTTGCTGCTAAGATCATGGAACCAGAGAATGGGCTGGGCTGGAAGGGACCCCCAAAGCCCCAGCCCAAGCCCTGCAGCCAGCAGGGACATCTCCACCAGAGCAGGTTGCTCAGGGACATCTCCACCAGAGCAGGTTGCTCAGGGACATCTCCACCAGAGCAGGTTGCCCACAGCCCTCTCCAGCCTCACCTGCAATATCTCCAGGCCTGGGGCCTCAACCCCCTCCCTGGGCAACCTGTGGCAGTGCTCCAGCAGCCTCCTGCTGCAGAACTTGTTCCTCACAGCCAATCTCAAGCTGCTCTGCTCTCATGCCAAAGCATTGCCCTGCTGCTGTCCCTGCAGGCCTTTGGGCACAGTCCCTCTGCAGCCTGCTTGGAGCCCTTCAGGCAGTGGCAGCAGCTCTGAGCTCTGCCTGGAGCCTTCTCCTCTGCAGGCTGCACACCCTCAGCTCCCTCAGCCTGTGCCCACAGCAGAGCTGCTGCAGCCCTCTGAGCACCTTTGTGGCCTCCTCTGGACCCTCTCCATCAGGTCCATGTCCCCCTTGTGCTGAGGTCCCCATGCCTGTCCCCAGCCCTGCAGCTGAGCTCTCCCCAGAGCAGAGCAGAGGGGCAGGATCTCCTCTCTCCAGCTCTGCCCACACTGCTTTGGATGCAGCCCAGGCTGCCCTTGGCCTTCTGTGCTGCCAGTGCCCACTGCTGCCTCCTGCCCAGCTTCTCCCCCTCCAGCACCCCCAAGTCCTTTCCCTCAGGGCTGCTTTCTCTCAGCTCTCACCTGAGGCTGCTCACCCTCAGCCTGTCCCCACAGCAGAGCTGCTGCAGCCCCTGATGGATGATCTCTTTGGGTCCCTCCTAAGCCCTAACATCCTGTGGGCATCTCTGTGCCCTCCTGTGTAGCATCTCTGTGCCCTCCTGTGCAGCATCTCTGTGCCCCCCTGTGCAGCATCTCTGTGCCCCTCCTGTGCAGCATCTCTGTGTCCTCCCTGTGCAGCATCTCTGTGCCCCTCCTGTGCAGCATCTCTGTGCCCACCCTGTGCAGCATCTCTGTGCCCCTCCTGTGCAGCATCTCTGTGCCCACCCTGTGCAGCATCTCTGTGCCCCTCCTGTGCAGCATCTCTGTGTCCTCCCTGTGCAGCATCTCTGTGCCCCCCCTGTGCAGCATCTCTGTGCCCCCCTGTGCAGCATCTCTGTGTCCTCCCTGTGCAGCATCTCTGTGCCCCTCCTGTGCAGCATCTCTGTGCACCCCTGTGCAGAATCTCTGTGCCCCCCTGTGCAGCATCTCTGTGCCCCCCTGTGCAGCATCCTTGTGTCCTCCCTGTGCAGCATCTCTGTGCCCCTCCTGTGCAGCATCTCTGTGCCCCCCTGTGCAGCTGGGCCCCCCCGGGCAGCACTCACGCTGGATGTCGATGGTGACAGAGGTCTCCTTGCCGCCGGGCAGGGCTTTGTTGCTGGCCCTGCAGACGATGCTCTCCCCGTTCTCGATGTCGGAGGGGGCCATGAAGAGAGTGCTCATGATGCTCTCCCTCTTCCCGTCGCGGAGCAGCGTCTGGCGGGGGGGGGGGCAGAAATGGAGGTGAGCGAAGGCTGTGCCCCGGCAGGGAGCTCCTTGCCCGCCCAGGGGCGCTGCAGGCTCTGCTCACACAGCAGCCCCCGGCCGAGGCTGCCGCAGCTGCTCAGCCCAGCAAGAGGCTCTGCAGCAACGTTCCTTGGGTTGGCATCTACCTGAGGGGGGCTTGGAGGCAAATCCCACTGCTGCCCCCCGGGCGCTGGGCACTCCGCTGCCATCTGCTTCCCTAGGGCTGGGGATCGCAGCTCTGGTGGGAGATGTGGCACACACCTGGGCACTGCCACAGCAACCTCCCCTTGCACCTGCTGCCACCTCTGCACCTTTGCCAGTGGGGGGAAGAGCTTTGCCCAGAGTGGGAAAAGCTTCCTGAGCCACCTGGTGGTGCCCAGCCTGTGGCAAACCATCACCACCAACCTGCTTCTTGAACCTGCTGCCACCTCTGCCAGTGGGGGGAAGAGCTTTGCCCAGGATGGGAAAAGCTTCCTGAGGCACCTGGTGGTGCCCAGCCCATGGCAAACCCTCACCACCCTGCCTGCTGCTCAGCACTCTGGGCACCTGACGATGCTGGAGATCCAAACCCTCCAGCCTGGCACAGCAGTGGTTAACCAGCTCAGCCTTGGCACCCCCAGTAGAGCCCAGCTGGGTGCCCTCTCCAGTGCCCAGCTGTTGTGGGGTGCTGCAGGTGAGCAGCTCAGCCCTGCAGAGCCAAAGGTGCTGCCCAGGAGGTCTGGGGGCTGCGAGGGAGCAGTGCCCAGACCTGGAGCAGCTCTTGGGGCCAGAGCAGAGCTCGGTGCCCAGCCCTTCCCTGCCTCACCTTGGAGTAGGTGGCACCGTTGATGACTTCTCCTCTCCTCATCCAGAGGATGGAGGCTGCAGGCTTGGCGTTGTCTGCGTGGCAGGTCAGGTTCAGGGGGTCCCCTGCTCTCAGGCTGATGATAGGACCCCCCAGAATCACAGGGTCGTCTGGGGGCACTGCAGGGACAGGCAAGAGAGGAGACAGTGTCATGTGCTGGCACCAAACCAACCTTCCTGGGGCTGCCTGGGACCCACCAGGGCAGGTCTGAGACCCACCAGGATGCTCTGTGACCCACCAGGGCTGCTCTGAGACCCACCAGGATGCTCTCTGACCCACCAGGGCTGCTCTGGGACCCACCAGAGCTGCTCTGGAATCCACCAGGGCTGCTCTGAAACCCACCAGGATGCTCTGGGACCCACCAGGGTTGCTCTGGGACCCACCAGGGCTGCTCTGGGACCCACCAGAGCTGCCTGGGACCCACCAGGACAGGTCTGTGACCCACCAGGGTTGCTCTGTGACCCACCAGGGCTGCTCTGTGACCCATCAGGATGCTCTGGGATCCAGCAGGGTTGCTCTGTGACCCACCAGGGCTGCTCTGTGACCCATCAGGATGCTCTGTGACCCACCAGGGCAGGTCTGGGACCCACCAGGGCTGCTCTGGAACCCACCAGGATGCTCTGTGATCCACCAGCACTACTTTGTGATCCACCCACCCTCTGCAGGCAGCTTGGCCATGCCCATGGGATCACCCAACCCTATCTTTCCACATCAGATCCAGGCTGCCTTTGGCTCCTCAGCTGAAAGCTGTGCCCCAGACTGGAGCTGCAGTGGCAGGAGCTGGTTGTGAAGGGGCCTTGGGCTGCCTGAGCTTTGCAGGGACAGACTCAAGCCTATGGCAGGGACACCACCACAGGCTACTTAATACCCAGAGAGCTCAGAGCCAGGATGGCCCTGAGCAGCAGACTGCAGGGGGCTGGGGAGTGCTGGAGGGCACATCACTGCCAGCTGGCCCTGCTCTGCTGCTCCTCTGGGGGGGCTTCAGTTTGCCCCTTGATGCCCTGAGTGCAGAGGGGAAGGGTGGTGAGGGTGGTGTGGAGGAGAGTCACAGAGTCAGAGAATGAAGCAGGTTGGAGAAGAGCTCAGAGCTCAGCCAGCCCAACCTATCCCCTAACACCTTCTGATCAACCAAACCCTAGCACTGAGTGCCTCATGCAGCCTCCTCTTAACCACCTCCAGGGATGGGCACTCCNTGCTGCCCTATGAGGAGGGGCTGAGAGCCCTGGGGCTGTTTGCTCTGGTGAAGACTCAGAAGGGATCTGATCAATGCTTATAAATATCTGAGGGCTGGGGGGCAAGAGGGAGGGGACAAACTCTGCTCACCTGTGCCCTGGGACAGCACAAGGGCCAGGGATGGAAGCTGCAGCCCAGGACTGGACAGGAGGTGGCTGTGGAGCATCATCTGCTGCACTCAAGGAGTGGGGAGAGCTTATCCTGGGTGCCAGGAGCATGGCTGCTGCCTTTGAAGAGGGCTGTGCTGGCAGCCCTGTGCCAGGGAGGGCTGGAGGAGCCCTCGAGCTGTGCTTTGATTCCCTCCTTGCCTTCTCTGCTCCCTGCTGCTGCTGCCTGCCCGCACTAAAGTGGCTGCAGCTCCTCTCACTGCCTCAGGCTCCCTCTGCCCACCAGCAGGCTTTGAAGCCTCTCCTCCTGTGAACGAGCACTTTGCTGGGGCTGTCAGGGAGACATTTAAGATCTCAACCTCCCTTTGAAGCCATCTCAGCCCTGACAGCCTCGTGTGAGGCTGCAGCCTCATTACAAAGCCACCAGGATGTGGCTCTGCTGGCACTGCACAGCCTCTGGGCACAGCTGCTGCAAGCTGCAGACAGGAGGGATGCAGGCAGGGCAGGAGGGGGTGAGGGCACAGCAGTGTGGGCTCCTCTTCCTCAGTGAGCTCCCTGAAGCCTCTCTGCACACCCCCAGCAAGGTCAGAGATGGGAAATGGAGCTGGAGAGAGGCTGCAGGGAGGATCTTACATCTCTGCCCCCCTGACTGGAGCTGCTCCAGCCAAGAGCTGCTCACAGCCACAGGATGACAAAAGTGTTTGGTGGGAAGAGAGCTCTGAGATCACAGAGCCCAACCATGGAGCCAGCAGTGCCAGGGCACCAC
>WBNM01035448.1:6566-28028 GCA_013399055.1 Ramphastos sulfuratus
TTTTTTTTTTTTTTTTTAAGGAGACTTTTGATGGTGACTGTGTTGGAGTGGGTAGGTAGCTCTGGCATGCCTGGGGTCTGGCTCCTGACACATCACCCACCTGTAGTCCTGGGTTCACATCTCCCTGTGGGCTAGGGAGCTTCTGAATCTGTGGAGCCACTTGGGACACCATGCAGAGGAGAAAGAGTTTGCTTTGCACACAGCATCTCCCTCTCCTCTTCGGACTTTATGAATTTTTTTTTTTTTTTGTTTAACTTTTCCAATACAGCTTGCATCTCATCCCCACTCCCCTCCACCCAAGACTGGGTGCTACAGGCATTACTTGGCCACATGCTGGAGTTGTGCTGTGTCCCTTCACTGTCTTGTTTTGAAGAAGTAGAAGAGAAACTCAAAGAAAAAAGCATGGAGAGGGCTGGGGGGAGGGGAAGCCTAACACGTGAATCAGTTTGCTCAAAGTTAGGCTTTCTTGGCCTCAAAAGAGAGGTTGAGAAACTGTGTTGAACTTCTCCAAAGCATATGTTGAAGATGTTTGGCAGGAAGCAGACGTGGGATCCTGGCAACACTGCTGTGCAGCTACCCGAGTGGTTGGGAGCATATTGTACCTCAGAAGCACAGGCTCTGTTGGCAGGGAGGGAGAAGCCTCTGTGGTGAGAGCAGCCCCGGCATCCTCTTATCTGGTCGAAGCAAAGGTCAAGGACTGTTAATTGGGCTTGCAAACTAACTTGGAAAGGCACCCTGTCTTCCTGGAGAGCAGCTGTCTCAGGGACGTGGCACCACAGAGGGGATGTGCTGGGGAGAAAAGGAAAGTTTTCTGTCTCGTGCATCTGGTGTTTTATAACATGCTTGTTTCTCTGCCAGCACTGATCTGAAGCAACAGCTAATTTCCTTGGAAACTGGGCCAAGTTTGGGTTTGGAAAGAGACAGATGCTTGTGAGCTTCCCGAACTGTGCTTGGATGCAGAACTGGCTTTCCTCCTCTTGACTTTCCGCCTCAGCTCCTTAGTCTGAATTTGCTCAGCAGATGCAGGACACTGTCACTTGTGCAGAGGGACTCTGCACAAGATCAGCACCCTGTGCTGATCTGGGTCTTCTGGTGACCTTATAAGCAAGCTCAAGGCACTGGGCTGCTGCACTCCACCACTCGCTGCCTCTCCTCGCTGGTGGACTGCCCTTTCCAGCCAGCTTCTTACAAGCAACTGCTCCACTCCCTCCCTCCTGCAAAACCTTCCTCCTCCGTGCAGAAGGGGTTTTGGTTGCAGAGATTTTGAGGACAGAGCTGTCCTGGAGTGGTGAGGTCAAAGATCGGGGTTTTCTGGACTGGAGATGGATAAGTGTCAATTTCAGCTTGCCCCTAGAATTTTCTCTGGGTTAGAAGGACTTGCTGCTCAGCTGTCCCTGCCAGGACAGTGTTTTCATTTGTGCAAATCAGTGCCTAGAGACCCTGCCTGCAAGAGGTGCCTGGTGAGCCAGGTGTGGATCAGCACATCCATTGGGCAGATGGTGGCCACCAGTGGTGCCGGGGCACAGCGAACAGCCTTTCCAGCTGCCTTCTGCCTGCCGCTAGACTGGAAGAGCCCAGGGCAATCCCCAAGCTGCTGCAGATGTTTGTCTGAAAGAGGGCAGCTTTTGTCACCTCCTCCAGCACCAGTCCCCAGGCCGGGGTGTTGCTGGACTTGTTTGGAAAACACTTAACTTGCAAATATGTCTTGCTGAAAATGTCCCTGCAAAGATCTCATGCCATGGGTTTCCACAAGCCTGCATGCTCAGGAGTTACTCTTTCCCCAGCAATGCCACACCCTGCTCCTATCCCAGCCTCCTGTGTTCCCCACTGCTGGCAGCACCCCATGCTTTTGAGGGATGTGCAAGCTTGGCTGAGTTTTGGCCAGACAGATGTACCCTTGCCTCACCTGACACCCTACGCTCACCCAAGCCATCTGTCGAGCGCTCCCCAGCCCCGCGGCAGCACTGGGATCCAAGTGGTGGGATGGGATGGGGTGGGGTGGGATAACCCGGGATGGGGTGGGATGGGTTGGTGAGTGGGGATGGGGTGAGATGGGATGGAATGGGGCAGTGGAAGTCTGCCTTGCATTTTAGGGTTGCTTCTGGATGCCACTCAGCCGAGGAGAGTTCCTGTGTGCCCATACCATCCCCTTGTCAGGGTGGGGTGTTCCTGGTGTAGGGCAGCCCAGCCTTTTTCAGCTCCAGACCTCTCTGTTTGTTTGTTTTGAGCTTGCTTTTTGAGGACCTGGAATTTAATTTAGCAGGCAGCTGCGAGAAGGGCTAATTGCATGCAGATTGCCCAGCTCAAAGGGAGACAGTTCAAAGCTGCTTGGACTTGAGCCATTAGTGAGGACTTTCCTTCTCTCCTAGCAGTACCTTCTGGTGGAAAATAACATTTGTTTTTAATTTTTTTTTCTTTAAGATGCCATGTGCTAGTGCTTGTGTTGGAATAGGCAGTGTTTTGGGCTGGGTTAGGAAATTTTCTTTTCTGTCTGCAGTTGCTTGGTTATTCATGCAAACCTCTCATCATACAGATCAGACCTGGTGTTGCCAATGTGTGTGATGCATCCTTGTTTTTTTTCAGCCTGTTTTCCTTTGGAGGATCATAGTTGTAGGTGCCAGACACTGTTGTAAGCCTGGCCGAGACAAGGCACAAACTGGTATTGCAGACTGAAACTTACGTCAGCATAGCTGACTTTTACAAGGGGGACGCAACTTTGCAAGTGCAGACCAGCCAAAGAAAACCTATCCTAGTCCTTGGGAAGGTTTGGTATTTTTTCCCTCACAGGGATATTTCTAGCCAGACTCAAGGATTTATTTTATTTTATTTTAAAAATGTTCTGCTCTGCCCTAGTGAGTTCTGGGCTCTCCAGTTAAAGAGGGAGAACTACTGGAGAGAGTCCAGTGGAGACTCTAAAGATGCCAAAGGGACTGGAGCATCTCTGTGAGGAGGAAAGACTGAGAGCTCTGGGGCTGCTGAGCCTGGAGAAGAGCAACCCCAGAGGAGATCTGATCAGTGCTCAGCAAGAGATACAGGCTGGGGGTCAAGAGAGGAGAGCAGCCCTGAGGAGAAGGACCTTGGGGTCTGGGTTGATGAAAAGCTCAACATGAGCCTGCAGTGTGTGCATGCAGCCCAGACAGCCAACCGAGTCCTGGGCTGCATCAAGAGCAGCGTGGCCAGCAGGGCAAGGGAGGGGATTCTGCCCCTTTACTCTGCTCTCGTCAGACCCCATCTGGAGTACTGTGTGNGGACAGGAGCTTCCACCTGCACATGGGGAAAATACCTCTTCTTTGGTAAGAGGGTGCCAGAGCCCTGCCAGCAGGCTGCCCAGAGAGGTTATGGAGTCTCCTTCTCTGGAAAGATTTCCAAACCTGCCTGGACACAGTCCTGTGCAACCTGCTGTGGGTGACACTGCTTTAGCAGGAGTGTTGACTAGATGATCCCAGAAGTCACTTCCAACCCCCCATCATGTTGTGATGCTATGTGATTCTGTGTGATTCTGTGCATGAGGGTTGCTGGCAGCAAGGGGCACCAGCTGCCAGTTTGCAAGGAGACAGAGCTGTCCACGTGGCTGTTTTGGCTGGTGCATCACACACCAAGACAAGGAGACCTAGCTGGGCAAGGGGTGATGGGGCTGTCCCTTCCCTCAGTTCCGTTCCCCCACCACGGGGCTGAACCCCACCTCAGGCCTGGCTGGTCCCACCCACGTAAGGCGTTGGCACAGCATCGAAGTTTGGCTGACTTTAATAGGCAACACTCCCATGAGCTGTGGGATGCAGCTACCTGCCTGCCCTGAAGCTGCCACGTAGGTCTAGGGCCTGAAACGACCCCTGCACCACAGCCCACGCTTGGGGAGGGGAGGAATGGATTTGCCCCCTGCATTTTTCAGGGTGGAGCTGATTTTTTTTTTCCCAGCCAGGATGGACTTGGTGCAGCCTGTGAGCCCTTCTCTTTTCTGCTGGGCCCCTGCAAAGAGAGGTTGTTGGTTGAGTTTTGGGTTTGGGGTTGGTTTTTCGTTTTCTGGTTTTGTTTTTGGTTTTCGGTTTGGTTTGATTTGTTCTTTCTTTCTGTGAGTTCTGCCTCTCTTTTCCAGCTTTTCTTTTCACATGAGGTTTGAGCATGGCAGTGTGGGTGTGCACATGGCTCAGTGTCTAGAGAGCAGCTCTCAGCCAGGTGGTTGGAAAAGTTCTTTTCTGCTTTTTTGGGGAGAGATTTTTGTTTCTTTTTCCACCTTCAATGCTGCATGCTTTTGCATTCATTCTCACTCAGTTAAATATCAGAGATTTGCATCCAGCTCTAAGTGTGCAAGTGAATTTTGCTGATTTTCCCAGTGAAGAGTTTAAGAGCGTGAATTGATCTTGCTGGATTACCTCTCCAAACTTGCCTAGGAGCCCAGCTGCTCTCCTTCCCACCTTTGTTCTCTTTCCCACCTTCTTCTGCATTAGTCTCCAGGGGCATTCAGGTTCCCCCCAATCCTGTCCCACCTGCGTGCCCCGCCCCAGGCTACCCTTTGTGGCTGCTGCCCTATGTTCCATCAGCCACTACCACTTTCTTGGGTAGAGAGTGGCCATGTCCCATTTGCAGCCCACCCTGGGGATGAAGGAGTACAATTCTGGCTCCACGGGGGTTACTGCTTGAGTTTTCCCAGCATTTCTAAGTATCTGTGGTCTAGGGAGACTGGAGCAGCCAGTGGCTTTATTACAGCACCAGGCCAAGTGGATCTGGGGCCATTTTTCTGTGAGGGTCCTCTCGTTTGGGTCAGCAGGATGAACACATGGTGATAGCCTCACCCTGCAAGAGGGTTAGCTGCTACGGGGAGAGGGGGTAAGAAGATCACATGGTAGGGGGCTGTGAGTCAGGTTCTTGGGCCTTCAGCACTGCACTCCCTCTGGCTTTGCGTAAACCTCACCTTCTGCTTTGTATGAGAAGCTGCTTCCTGTTTTTGTGCACCATGACGGCCCCTCAGCATCTGTGCCTGCACTGTGCTTTTCCTGTGCACCTTCCCTTTGAGCAGAAATGCTTCTGTGTGCTGGAGAGGTGGGGGTGGGAGGGGGCAGGCTTGTTCTCTGTGTGTGTCTCTCTGTCTTACCTTACCACTGCCTGCTAAAACCTCCTTTTACCATCCCTGAAACCTTTGGGTCTTTTTGCAAGCTTGCAGCAGTTGCTCTTTCGTTTTGTTTTGTGTTGTTTTGTTGTTTTCTTTTGTTAAAAAAATATGACAGAGACACTTAAAGCTGCTCTGCTGGGATTTTGCAGCTCTGAACCTGAAAGATGTCCACGGCTGTGTGATTGACTGAAGTTGCAAAGTTGCGAGTCCATGTAGCTCTATCATGTTTGTCTGTTTGTTAGAAGGGCCTCATTGTGCAGTGGTTCCTAGGTCAGGCAGTCACCTTGAACAGAAGCAGGAAAGATTAAGATGGAGCTTATCCACCTGCAAAGTTTACCTAGTAAACACGGATAGGAATACAGTTTTGACTGGTGGGACAGCACTCACAGCAAACTTCACACGCTTTCTTGGCATCAGTAGATCATGTCCTGAGCCAGCTTCTTTGGAGGACAACAGCCTTGGGGCTATTTACTATCCAGGTAGTCAACTTTTGGTCAAAGTTATTTAAAAATTAACAACTAGCACCGTGACTCTGGTCACCAGTTGGAAAACCTCTATGTGCATGTTTTGACTTTAGCCTCATCCTCCTTGGGGAAGTGAACTTGGGAAGAACTGTCAAGTTGCAGTGGGTGGCAGGTCCCTGTTGCTTTTTGTCAGCCACGTGGCTTTACAAAGTCTATCTTGATTTAGCTGTTCTGTATTTGAAAACTGCCTATTCAGGTTTTTTGCTTTTTTATATTCTTTCTGACTCCCATGATCGTATTACCTGGGTGATTTACATCAAGCCTGCCTCAGAAGCAGCCAGCTTGCTGGATGCGTTGGGAGTAGACTTTGCTGCTGGGGACCTGCATGTTGGCTGCATCCCTCAGGGTAGCATTTTGTGCTGCCATTAAAACCTATTTGATTAACTGGAGGTCAGAGCAGTACAGATGATTTCTCTCCAGCAACCTTCAAGACTCTCAATCTGTTAAATCTCTGTCTTCTGCAGCTGTTTTTTATCATTAATGTCTTTTCGTCTCCCATCTTTTACTTGCTGATGTTCCAGCCTCCTGAAGGCAAACAAGAGCAAGCATGGCCTGGATTAGCAGCACAGGTTTGGCTCTAAGGGGCTACTGGGTTCCAGCCTGCAAAAATCCCTGCTTGCAGTGTCCCAGCTTGTGACTGTCTTTGCCCAGCTGGAGCTCACAAGCCACCAGCTGGAGATTTCCCCTGTAAGTTCACCTAAGTGGCAGACTTTTGTTTTCTCCCCAACCACGCTGCCCAAGTGCAAAACGTTCAAAGAACCTTTGTTCTTTAAACCAGAAAGCATCTCCAGGGCTGGTGAGAACTCTTAGGAACAGTGACTGGGAGCAGAGAGTGTAGTGACTGGGAGCAGAAAGCACAGCACTGGGAGCAGTACTGGGAGCAAAAGGCACAGCACTGGGAGCGGACTGGGAACAGCACTGGAACTGGCCCCAGCAGGAAGGGGCCTGCTCTGTGGGACAGCATCTGCCTGGCGCCTGGGACTGGCAGGGCCCCCACCCAGGGCTGTGCTGCTTCCGCCCGCTGCTTCCTGCATCCTCCCCAGCTCTGCCCCTCTGCTGGTGCGGGGGACTATGGGCAAGGCTGGAAAAGGACATCCCCAGGCACAGATATCCAAGGTCATCCCCTTGGCAGGTCACAGCCCATTAGGTGGCATCATGCCCAGTGCAATGCCCTTTGCTGTTCTGTGTCATCCTAACTGTGAGCACCGGTCTCCAGCTGGAGGTGATGCTGAGGGGCAAAGGGATGGGCAGGGGGAAGCAGGGAAGGAGGTGGGTAGGGAGCAAAAGGCTATTCTGGGAAGGCTCTCACCATCATGGTGGGGAAGATGTACTGAAACTGGGAGGAAATGAGGTACTCTCTCCCACTCCTGCTGGCCTCACTGGCCTGGTGCTACCTGCTGCCTTTCTCACTCGCATGGGGGTGGCCCCCAGTCCTTCCCTGGTCCCAGTTAGGCCACTGCTTGTTCCTTCCTGCCCCAGTTCTTCCCATTCTTGCATCTTCTTTCTGCTGCAGTCTGCCCTTCAAGCTCTCCCTGCAAGCTGCCCTCTGACTGGAGAAGCTCTGGTTCTGACCATGAATCAGCAGGACCCAGCTTGTGCCATGGGGCAGAGACGGTGTGGAACTGGGTAGGCACATCATGGGTGCAGCTGGGAGCTGTGGGGGTGCTGAGACCCAAGGCAGACTGGTCCCACTGTCTGCAGTCTGAGAAACCTCTGCCTTCTCCTTCTGTGAGGGGAAAACATACAGACCTGTCCATGTAAGCCTCTGCAAAATAGTGAGGTGTGAGGATCCCTTTACATCCTACCTATGATGCTGCTTTCTGCAAGGTCTTCCCTCCATGGTACAGGCGTCAAAGTTTCCTCACTGTCCCCACAGGAACTCTGAACACCTCTGCCTGTTTGGCAGGTCTTCTTGCCATCTCCAGCCCCATTGAGCACAGGTTTGTGGAGCAGCACAGCCAAGCTGAAGGAACTTCCTCTACATAAATAAGCAGGGAATGAGCAGTGTGTCTGGGACTTTATTTCTGCTTTGCTGGGCTATGCCCAAGGTTGATTGTGATGTCCACTGTCTTCTACAGTTCCAAAAATCCTTGTACCCCTTCTCAAGGGGCTCCATAGATGCAGTGTAGTTACTACTCATGTGTATCCAGAAGTATATACTCCATGTGTGCTCTTGGAGGGAACTGGGGTTTTCTTCAGCATGTGCAAAGAGGAGAGAGTATTGGGTTGGAAATGGCTCTGGAGATCATCTAGTCCAACCCTCTGGTAAAGCAGGTTTACCTAGATCAGATTTCACAGGAATGAGTCTGGGTGGGTTTTGAAGGTCTCTGGAAAAGGAGATTCCGCAAACTCTCCAGGCTCCAGCACCTTCAGGGCATAAGTGTGTGCCTGCAGGCACGTACATGTCGTCACACCCAGACGGAGGAGACCAAGAGGGTGCAGCAACCAAATCTTTGAGGAGCAGTTCCCAGCCACCATTTATGGTGAAGACTTGTTGCTTTTTTTGCAGTAGCCTCAGCATCCCCATCTGCTGCAGAGATTTTCATGGGAGCTACATGTGCATGCAAAGCCCATCTGAGTGGCTGCAGGACATTGTGGTAGGATGGGTCATGCAGGCAGCTACCATGCTTGTTAGGCTTTCACAGCAAATTCTGTTCATCAGGGCTGGAGCAGCTGTAAGAAAATACTGCAGAGAGGATGTTCGCAAAAGGGCTGTGATCAGTGATGGCATGTTTAGCTGCAGACCCATGTAAATCTGTATGGGAGTACCTACTTCAGAGCTGACTTGGCAGAGCAAAAACAACCCGGCAAGCAAAGAGCACTTGTGCAGACACATAAACCAAAGTCTGGCAAAGTAGGTTCTCATCACTGGCTCTGTCAGTGCCTGGGGCTGTCACTGCCCTCTCCCCATAGCTTGCCCTTGAGCAGCCCAGAGACCTTCATCCTCTCTGTGGTGCCAGGGGGGCTTCTCAGTTTGATGTAGCCATTTTGGCACAGATTACTGTGGTGGTTTCAAAACTTATCACTGCTGAAACTGTGCACAGGAGTTGCCAACTTGCATGCAAATCTGGATATGGCTTTTTTTAGCATTTCTAATACAGGACTTCCAATAAATCACGGGCGTGCCTACAGAACACTGAAAGTATCTATGAGGAAAAAAAAAAAAAGCCCAAACCAGAAGGGGGTTTTGTTCACTTTGCATGTGGCTGGCCCTGGCATAAGTAATTGTGTTGGTAGGAAAGCAGGACTAATTTTGAAGTGCTTGACTCTCATGCTGCGTGAAGTGGGTGAGAATGCAGAAGGCATTGCCCTTCTTTAGGCTGGTTTTGTGGCACACATGCCAGTGGGAGCACAGCTGTTGGTTTGCCACACAGATGGGAGGATTTTCAAGACTCTTTTGGCATCAGCAACTTGAGTGGGGTCTGATACCAAGAGACTGCAGTATTTGTGAGTTTGCCCTGAATCATAGAATCACAGAATCATAGACTGGTTCCAGATGGAAGGGACCTTAAAGGTCATCTAGTTCCAACCCTCCTGAGATGGGCAAGGACACCTCCCACTAGACCAGGTTGCTCAAAGCCCCATCCAAGCTGGACTTAAAAACACTTCCAGGGATGAGGCATCCACAACTTCTCTGGGCAACCTCTTCCAATGTCTCGCTGCCCTCACAGTAAAGAACTTGTTCCTAACATTCAATCTAAATCTACTCTTCTCTAATTTAAAGCCATTGCCCTTTGTCCCTTCAGTACAGGCTCTGCTATAAAGTACCTCTCCAGCTCTCCTGTAGGCCCCCTTCAGGTACTGGAAGGCCACTCTTAGGTCTCCCCAGAGCCTGCTATCCTCCAGGCTGAGCAACCCTGGCTCTGTCAGCCTATTCTCCTAGCAGAGGTGCTCCAGCCCCATGATGATCTTTGTGCCCCTCGTCTGGACCCTCACCAACAGATCTATGAATGGTGTTGTGTGGTTGTTTTGGGTATGGCTGATGCAAGCTTCAACACCTCCATGCACCGCTGGGATTTTGTTGGCATCCAAACCTCTGTTTTCCAAATACAACAAAACCCAGAGGTGTGCCGAGGGAAGGAGACTGTATGTGCTGATTTGCTTTGTGCTTACCTCTCTTGCAGTCGGTGCACTACGTGTGGAGTTTTCCCAGCCAGTGAACCTAGAAGAAGTGGCGAGATTAAACCCAAAGGTCAAAGCAGGAGGTCGTTTTGCTCCGAAGGACTGTGTGGCACTTCAGAAAGTAGCAATCATCATACCGTTCAGGAACCGAGAGGAGCACCTGAAGTACTGGCTCTATTACCTGCACCCCATCCTCCAAAGGCAGCAGCTAGATTATGGAGTCTATGTTATCAACCAGGTAAGGTGTTAAGGGGCTTTAGACTGCCCTCATGGCAGTGCCTATCCTCACCAAGACACAGGAGTGGTTACTTTACCCTGAACTGCAGTGAGCTGGCAGGCAGGAAGGTTGTTTTTAGGAAAAAGGAAGAAGATTGTTGGTTGTTTCTAGGAAAAAAAAGGCCAAAAAGGCTGTAACCCCATTAAAAAAAAAAAAAAAAAAAGAAAAGGGAAAATGAACATGAGTGATTTTGCATCCTTGATAGAAAACCTTAGGTTCTCTCTTCAAGTCAGGCACAAGAGCTTCTGGTTAAAGAAACCGCTTTGTAAGGAGAGTGAAAAAAAAAAAAAATCCCTAATAGAACAGCTCAATCTAACATCTCTTCCCAAATTTTCCTTTTTCCCAGCTGCTGCAAGAGTTGCAGCACCTTTGGGTAATGTAGTAGCATTAGTGCCAAACCTGGCACTGGGTGTGCCATAAAGCTGTGGGGTTTCATTTACATTCTCAAGCCACTTCTGTTCATGTTAGTAGTGGTGCACCAAGTGTCAGGATGGAGAAGGCAAAGCTGTGACGGTGGAGCAGGTGGGTGGCTGTCTTTGGGTGAACAGAAACGAAACAAGGAGTGACAGGGGGGTGTTGTGGGGATTTTTCTCTTGATACCTGCCTCTAAAAATTTAAAAAAAAAAAGAAGTCTTATTTTGCTCCAAACAAGCTGTAGTGGTGGTTAAATACATTGCTGTTGTTCACTCTTGGGAACACTGAAAGTGTGCAGACATTTGCATGGGCTGCAGCATGAAAGGCAGATGCAGTTCTGAAAGCCCCAGCAGAGACCACCCACCCTGGCTGGACACCCTTGCAGCACAGTTTCTCTCTTAGATATGTGTTTATATCCTGTTTTCTCATCTCTCTGAAAACCTGAGGTGAAACAACATGCTTCTTTAGGTGTAGCTCTTTAACCGTGCAGGTCAGCTGATGGCCTTTGGCATGTCAAACACCATGAATATTTAAAAATGGTCACCCAAGCAGTAAATTCCCTCACAGAACTGAAAGTAAGGGAAGAACTATTTCTAGAAAGAAAAAACAGTGCTCTTTTACTTTCTCTTACTTTGCTCATTTCCAGGGTGCCTGGAGATCTGGGCAAAAGCAGTTCATGGGGAGTTAGTGGTAACTCTCAAGCACATCGAGCCAAGATGCTTCAGTGTTTGCATCTTGAAGATACAAGGCTGATTCTGCAGTGTGTGGACTGTCAAGCTGTGCCCTAAAATTAAGCCATGTGTGGACACTCTTCTTGTGTAGTACAAAGAGCAGCTGCTGCTGCCATGGTCCAGCAATGCAGGGCCAGCCTCAGCCCTTTGTCCTTCAGGTTGCATTTCCTTGCAAGCGCAGCCTTTCTCCTGGTGCCAGGTGGTTGCTTGAACCTGGGTCCTCACCATGGGGTGCAGGTGGGTGAGGGTGGCAGGGCAGCATGCCTCCATTTACTGAGCATGTCTCAGAAGTGATGGTGTGGTGTGGCTTCCAGCAATGGCTCTGAAGCAGGGGCTACTGTTTATTTGACCAGACATGGCTCTGCAGAGGACCATGGAGAGCTGCCCGCCAGGAGGCATCACTTGTGGGCGAACAGCTGTTTCCATGGCAAAGTTGGTGCTGCTATTTCCAAATCAGTGGCATTCAGGGGTAAAGAGAGTGAAGGGCTCGATGATGTGGGGTTGTGCTGGTGCCCAGAAGGCCAGGGCAGCATCCAAACCCTGGTTGGAGTTCCTGCTGCTGCTGCTGCTGCAATGGTGCATGCTGGCTTGCATTGCCCCTGCATTGGCTGCCTCCCTCTCTTCTCTGGTGCTGTCCTTCAGTGCTAGGGCTGTTTGTATGTTCTGAAGTTAACCCTCACAAAAAGTGCCAAAGAAGATGTTGGGTTTTTCCTCGAGTGCATCCCTTGAGCAATGTTGGAGCAGGAGTGACATGCAGCACACAGGGTACATCCAGCAGTCAGGTGGACTTAGTAAGTCGGACTGCTTGATTTGTGCAATAAACATGCTCCTTCTGCGTTCCTCTACCAAGCTGTGTCTGGAAGAGACAGAGTGGTCAGTGGTAGCAGAACCTGCTGGATGCATCCCTTAAAAGAGGGTGTGGGAACATGGAATAGGGAGAATTGCAGGGAAATGTATTAGTTCTGCCAGAAGTACAGGAGGAAAATAGTCTTTATTTCTCTGCTGTCTTGACAATTGCTTTTCTCTTTTTCTTGTCTGTCCTTCCCTTTGCATCTGCCCTCCTTCTTTTTTTTTTTTTTTTTTTTTTCTTCCTTCTAGTGGGGAAATATTACCTTTACTTGTTAATCCTGTCTAAATCAATCAATGGAGCAAGGAGAATTACTATGTGATCTGGTTCTTACACGCTGCCTACGTGCTCTTCTGTGCTCTGCATCTCAGTAGAAAGAAAGAGGAGCTCTGAGCCCTGCTACTGCTGCACTGGTAATGTCAAACTTCTTCCTTTCAGCGCAATGTGTTACGAGTCCATCTGTGTCTCCACCACACTGTCCTTGTGTGCCTGAATGCCTCCGAGCAGGATTTGGCAGAAGTCAAGAGCCATGATGTTTGTAAAATGTCCAACAGGAGCCAGTGGAAAATAGCTGTTGTGCTTCACTTTCCTCTTCAACTCCATCCCTTCCAAAACCCAAACCCGGTGCTTGAAGTAGCAATTGGGTCTTTCAGATGAATCTGAGATGAGGACATGGGACTGGGCACCTGTAGCACCTGTCTTTGTAGGCCCTGTTTGATGCTGTGCAAACCTGACCCAGGAAAGGAGAGGGCAGCAGTGGCTTTGTGTGTCTTCTTCAGTCCCGCTTGCTCCTGCTGTTGCCCACATGCTCTCTGGTGCCTTCAGCCATTGCCACCTGGGTGCTCAGGTCTAGAAACGAGTTTCCTCTTGGAATGGTAAGGGCTGGAAGGGACCTTTGGAGGTCTTCTAGTCCAACCCTTCTCCTCACTGCAGTTCATCCTGAGCAAATGCCCATGAAGCCAGGCTGAAGTTTAGGATGAGGAAGACTTAGCAGGTTCCCTGAGAAGGGAGCAGTTGTCCGCGTGTTTTCCACTGGCTCCTGGCATCACCTGCAGTGTCCTCAGTAGCACTTTTCCAGCATGTGTATGTGTGAGTGCAGGGTGGTTGGGACTTCACACTTATTTATGTCATTTTGCAGAGGGAATCAGGGGTCCCACAATTTTGTGGGTGAAGGAGATGGTGCTTGGCTCCTGCTTAACCTCACATTCACGGGAGAGCAAGTTTGCCCTGTGGTAGCTCTGTCCCGCTGCTCCGTGTAGTGGTCCTAAGGTCTTGAAACACCCTCTGACAAAGAAACTGCAGAGTTATCTCCTGGTGTCTGTCTGTGGCCTTGGAAATCTAGTCCTACCTGCTCGAGTCCACTGGAGTGTGGATTTTCACATGGACCTTGTGTGTGTGGTTGAGGCTGTGTTGGTGGATTCCCGACTTAGCTAGCAACCTGTCATTGGAGGTGATGGCTCTCTCCTTGCCAGCCAGAAACATGTATCCTCACCATGACCTGCCTCAGACCTGCCAAGTTTAGGATCCATGCAGCCGCAGGTCCACTGTGCTGCTGTGCTGTCCATAGGAGGAGTCACAGAGCTGCCTCCTACATGGAAGTGGAAGGCAGGTGAAAACTGAGACAGGTGGCTTCTTGCTGGTCTGCAAGTCCTTTAGCTTGAGTGACACTTCCTAAACCCATGATTTTATCTGCCTGGATCCTGTGGTAGCTCTGGCTGAGCAAAGCTAAGAGGAAGGAAATAAAAAACCTTGGGTGTTCTTTTGCTCAGGGTTGATCGTGTCCAGGTGTAAAAAGGAGTCAGCTTCAGACCCTGCAGGGCTAGGGCAGCAGGTTGTCCCTCTAGACAGGCTCTTGTGGGCCAGGCAATGGACTTGGGCATGCTAACAGACATATAGAGTAAAGTCAGGAGTCAGAAGCAGGTGCTGGATACCAGCACTGAACTTGGACGTGAGTTGAGTTTCACGATGAGAGAACACAGGGGAAAAAAGTGTCAGAATAAAAAAAAAAATAGGACTACAACTTTTCTGGTTGAAAGCCTAGGAAATAAACATGGAGACTACATCTACATCATTAAAACAGCAGTAGTCTTTGCACTGCCTTGCTCTTCAGGATGATTCCTCTTTATGCAAGCAAGTCCAAACAGATCCATTTCCTTGTGGCAAATAACAGGGAGCCTCCAAGGGATGAGGAGCTGCCAGGTAAAGATGAGGGCTGGAGGTTTCTTCAGTTCTGCTTTATCTGTTCTCTCTTGAGTTGCCTGTGGTAGTGTGTCCTGTGCTGACCTTAAAGGAGCAGCAGCATAGAAAGATGTCCCAGCTCTGCCTTTTGTTGTTTCCTTTCAAAAAGCTGGAGAGTAGTCAAAGATGGAAGCCTGCAGCACATTTCTGAGTTCTGTGAGATACGGATCTCAGAGGCTGCAAAGCACTTCAATGCTGCCTTAGGTAATGGAGCAGAGCTTTCTGCAAAAAAAACCAAAACCTCTTCTCAATATAATTTTATTCTCTCCATTACACGTTGCAAAGCTCTTTATACCATCTGGAACAGAAAACCAACCTCCTGTCATTGCAGGAGCTGCTGCTGATAACAGTATTGCAAGGTTTTACTGCATAAGCTACCTGCAAAAGCACCACTACAGTTGCAAAAAAAGGGCTTGGAGATGGATGTTTACTCTTCTTTTTTGGATGTGATATTGTGTGGGGCTTTTTCCCCACAAAGCCTTTGAAGGGTGAATCTGTGTGGCTCTTTGGGATGGGGATTGTTTGCCATGTGTCTGGTCGATCTCCATGCACAGGGCTCCAGCACGGACTCTGCTGGGGTCGGATAGGTGAAGCAGTCGGGTGGATCCTAGTGCTCTTGGTTGAGTCACTGTGCTGTGCTTTGGTGTATTTTGAGGAGAGAGTTAAAAACACAGCTTCTCATAGCACTGCTAATCCCCAAGTGTCACCCAGAGGAGTTAGATGCTACCTGAAGGATAGTTTCATTACAGCTGCAGCACTGCTGGTAGCAGAATCTATGTGAAGTGTCCTTTGCCTTCAAATTTCATTATGAAAAGAGCCACCAAAAGGTGTGAAGACTGTCTCCTAGACTGGAACCAGCAGGTGCTTTGAGGTGTGAGCATTTGGCACCAGCACTGGGAAAAGTCCTTCTTGAGATTATGGAGCCAGGCCTGGGCTTGGTGCCATGGGACTGAGAAGTGCTTGGCATTTGGGGCTGGGCAGCCCCCCNNNNCTGGGCAGCCCCCCTTCAGCAGAAGAAAACCCTCTAACCCTACAGCTTCAGCTGCTGCCTGTCTCTCTCTTCTTTGGACTTACCTTCTTTTTCTGCACTTGAGTTTTCACTGCTGTTACATATGCATGATGGTGATCATCTTCCCACCACCTTAGTTATTGGGTGAACCCTTTTGTTTTGGGTGAGGATTCTGAGAATTTGCTCAGATCCTCCTGCACAAAAGCTCACTCCTCCCTGTGAAGTCATTTATGCCTGGGGCAGGTGAAGAATGCTTTTGAAAACCTTGATTTGACACTTGCATGTTAAAACCTTCATTTGGAAGATATTTGTGGCTGTTTCAAGAACCTGCTTTGGCTCTGCTACCCTCAGATCCATTAACCAGTCTGGATTAAACAGTTTTCAAACTGATTATTTATTAACCAGTCTGGGAGGACATGTTGTAAGTTGCTGCTGCCTGGGCACAGTATTTTTGCTGCCCTTTATTTGTGTCCCCATGCTGGGTGTAGGTACAACAGCGTGGGGGAGATGGCTTTTAGAGTGGGAGATTCATTCAGCTGGACATGAGGAGAAAAAGGTGGGGTGTGATAGAAGACAAATAATTTGGCAGCCTTGGTTTCCAGGCTGCCAAAAAACTCTTCATCCTCCTTCAGCAATTCCCTCTGAGTACCATCTCCCATGCCTTGCCCCTGCTGCACAGGATTTGGATCTGAAGCTGCTTCTGCAAAGCTGGGTTCTGGATTGGAAATCCCTGCTCAAACCACTGGTAGTCTTGAGTTTGTGGGTATGATCCTGCTGTTTTTTTTCAAACAAGAGATTTGCAAGCTCATACTTGTGCTCCAAGCCACGTGTGCTTTTGAAACATTTCTGCTTGAGAGAGGCCAAACTGATTCTCCTCAAATGCTTTGTTGCTCATGGAGGAGAGCAGAGATTTGGTTAAAGATGTCCCTGCTTACTGCAAAGAAGATGGCCTAGATGACCTTCAAGGGTCCCTTCCAACCCAATGCAATCTATGATTTTCCTGCCCCACTCTCTGCAAGTCACTTTGCTCTATAGGTCACTGCAGTAACTGGGCCTGCCTTGGGATAAATGTGTCTTGCTGTGGTATCAGCTCTTTCCTATCATGGCAACAGCCCTCCTGGCTTCGTTTTTGCAGTGAGATCCCTGGGATCATGCTGTTCTATGGCTGGCAGAAGAGCAGCAAAGATGAGGTTGTGCATTGCAGCAGAGGTTGGCATCTCATGCACAAGCTGAAGCTCTTGCAGGACACAGCTTGCACTGGCCTGCCTTCCACTAGACAAGGCTGTGTGTCACAGCCAAGTCCAAAACCAGCAGCACCATTTCCAGGGCATGAGGAGTGTCCTGCTCCTGTATGTGCATGACTGCCCAGGGCTTGGCACAGAAGCAGCAGCCAGCGGAACATTGCCAGACCTTAGCTCCTGATGTCACCCTGTGCTTTGCGAATCAGGTCTGGCACGTGCTCACACGTGTTCCTGAGCAGAGGCTGTGCCACAGTCCCACAGCTGTGTGATGGCAGAGCTTAGGAAGAGGGTGCCAAAATCTTGGCCACAGAAAGGTTTTTGGTTTTGGTCCTCATCCTGACTTGTGAATTAAAGCGCTGCCCAGGCTTCTGTCCATGTCATGGGTCTCATCTTCCAGAGGAGTTCATGTCTCTTTGCTTTCCTCTGCTGTTCTGGAGAGACAGATGCTTGTTCTGGTGGTCCATCAACTGTGTCACAAAAATTCAGTCCTGAAATGCCTGTGCATGGGGTTGGGATGGAGGGGACCACTCACTATCAAACCTGCCCTCTTGAAGCCTCCTAACAGGAGAGGAGAGCTGAGCCATGTCCAGCCTCTCCTCAGCCATTATGACTGCCCCTATGGTTTGCTTGGATGCCTTCATCCCATGGGCAGCATTCCAGAGGGAACACACTGTGGACATCCCATGGTTAACATTCCAGGGGGGACACACTGTGGTGGTCATTCCTTAAGTGGCATTTTGGGGGGAGCACACTGTGGACATCCCGCGAGTGCTGCAGGGATAAAGTGCTTGGGCTCAAGCCCAGTGACAGGTAAGAAGCCATGGATGTCAACAATTAAATTTGAGTCACTTAACTGCTTTTACTTGTTTTAAAATTAGGATGGAGAAGAGGAATTTAACCGAGCTAAGCTGCTGAATATAGGATTCACAGAAGCCTTGAAAGAGTATGACTATGACTGCTTTGTGTTCAGTGACGTAGACCTCATCCCCATGGACGACAGGAATACCTACAAATGTTACAGTCAGCCACGGCACCTCTCTGTATCCATGGATAAATTTGGATTTCGGTGAGACGCCTTTTAAAGGTTTTGAGCCTAAAACTCCTTTTAGCCTAGGCACAGGGCTGCACATCCCCACCCATCCATTGAAAGAATAGGAAAACGTCTCTGGCAAAATCCTGCCTTGGCATGTGTGTCCTTGCAGACAGTGGGATGGGCTGGAGGAGAGGAACAGGGAGAAGCTCAGCTGAGCACTGTATTAAAATTCACAGCTTCTGGAACGTGAAAGGTAGGGTTGAGGGAAAAGCTGAGAACCCATGGTTCCAGCGATGCCCGGCTGTCCCTTCTTGTGTTTCAGGCTGGAAGCTGGAAGACAGGTAGAGTTTCCACCCAGTCTGAAAAATGAGACACTCTCACACAGTGAAAGTTATGGGCAGCTTTAAAAAGACTGCATCAGAGACTATTTTAAGAGCTAAATGTACTATTTTGGGCTGCTTGGGTTTGGGCCATGTGAGGGACTTGCCCTTGTGTCTGAGAGCAGCACAAAAGGAGAAGCCTCTTGGCACGTGGTTGAGTTTAGCACACTGCTGCAAGCAGAAATTTCTCTGGCTATTCCTTTCTTTTTTGTTTTTTCTTTCTTTCTTTTCTTTTTTTTTTTTTTTTAATTCCCTATCCCAAATCCCCAAGGGACAGTTTAAAAACTCATCTAAAAAGTGAAGACCAGTTGTGCTTCCATGGTGGCCAGTAGTGCTGAAGACACAGCAGTGGTGTTGGTGGTGGCAGCCCTGCATGTCTCCACTCCAAATCGAAGCCCTGCCTGGAGCAAGACTGGCACTGGCACCACATCAGCTGCAGTTTTTTCTTGCAGCTAGGTGAAGCTTAGAGCAGAAATGCAGCCTCCAAGTTTTTCTTCTGCTTGTTGAAGCAGAGACAAGGTCCTGGTAATGCCTCCACTGGTCTTCTCCTCATGCTGTTTGTCTGAATTTCATCTGTCTCCAGGCCACAGTTCTGAGAGTGTTGGCTCTGGGAATGCAGGGTCATGCTGCCAGCTGAGGAGTGGGTTTGGAGCATTGAGAAATATGGAAATGAGTGGTGGAGCTGCAGAAGGAGAAGGCTCTTGGTGCTCCTGGGGCATGCATGTTGCCCATTTGCCCTTTGGCAAGGCGATGTGCATCTCACTGGTCTGTCCTTTGAGGACAGTGCACTTCTTGGTGAAAGGATGCAGCTGTTACCACTTGCAAAATGCCTCCTAGCAATACCTGGGACTGAGCCTAGCAGCTCCCTGTGCCTCAGCCAAGTCCTGGACACCAGAATACAGGCAGGTGACTTGTGACAGGTGCTGGTTTGCCGTGGGCTGGGGTGAAGGCCAGTGCCAAGCCTTTTTCATGTGGGCAGGCTGTTCCTTGGCTAGCACCTCTCTTTCTCTGATGCCTTTCTTCTCCCTGCTTCCCAGGCTGCCTTACAATCAGTATTTTGGAGGTGTGTCTGCCTTGAGCAAAGAGCAGTTCACAAAGATCAACGGGTTCCCAAACAACTACTGGGGCTGGGGTGGCGAAGACGACGACATTTATAACAGGTAAATAAAGACACCCCCCCTCTTCGGCACATGGAGTGCCTCCAGGCTGGGAATGAGCACAGGTCTGCTGCTCTCACCCGGGTGTTTGGAGAGGCACAGGATGTCTTTTCACCCTGACTGTGGGAGCCTCCTCTCTGGCTGGGTGACAGAGGTGATGTATGGGTGACCTGATAGAGGCTGGCCTCCTATTTTGCTGCCCCAAATGTTTGCAGGGGACTTGGCTGGAAAAATCCAAACCCTGCCCCCAGCTGCACATCACTTGTTCACTGTGCAGCCTTACAAGCATCTACATGGGTGCACAGGTTGGAGCAGCACTTTTCTTTATCTTCCATGGAAAGAAAGGGGATTTGGGGTGCATGGCAGGGTGGAGAAGACCTGGACCCACGTAGCCCAGTGCAGCAGGAGGCTTGCCTGAGTCTGCAACATAGTAGTGGCACCCTTTGTTCCCTGGGAAACTTCATTTGTCAGTGGCTCTGAATAATGATCTGTCAGGGTGGAGAAGACCTTGACCAACCTAGCCCAGTGCAGCTTGAGGCTTGCCTGAGTGTGCAATCTGGTAGTGGAGCCCTTTGTTCCCAGAAGAACAAATAATGAGCTGCTGTAAGGAAGCTGATCGAGGCTCAGAACTGCAGGAGAGGAGGAGAATGTTGCAGGAGACAGGCTGGGACCACCCCTGCCTGAAGACCAGGGCAGGGGGTGGGTGCAGGTTTGTGCTACACTGCATCTCCTGGGCAGTTGCTATCAGAAATCATTGAGGAGAGGTCACATTTGGGAAACCCTCTTCATGTTTCTCAGTGGAAAAACTACTTTGTGTTGTCCTTTCTCTGGACTTTCTAAGCTCTTCTGTGCTTCAGGAAGAGTCTCCCTGATTATGTTCCTGAGGTTCAGCACTTCTGTTTAATAAACCAAACAGCAGGCAACCTTGCAGTGGGGCAGAGCATTCAGAGACCACTCTTTTGAGGGATCTCAGGCCTGAGAAGCAGAAAACACTCAACAGGAATAAAAATGGAGACACAATGAGGAGGAAAAGAGATACTTTTCCAGCCACAAAGTGCTTTGCAGAGAACTTGCAAAGAGAGACTGCCCCTTGACCAGTGGTTCTCAACTAGGACTGTCATGGCTCTGACCAAGCCCCATTTACTTCTTCACCACCATTCACTTCGTTTTCTACCAGCACTCCACCTCTCACATTCCCCCAAATGAATGCCCTTCTGGCTCCTTTCCAGATGGGTTAAAAGCTAGATGCCTCCCATTCAAATTCCAGTCTGTAGCTTGGAGCAAGGTTAATGTGGGTGTTGGAGGAACTGGTGGTGCTGGTGAGGGTGCAGAGAATTAGCAGGGCCTTGGGGTTAGCAGGGAGATGTCTCTTCTTCCCCATACTGATGTGCCTGCTTGGGAAAGGACTGGCTTTCCCATGTTTTGGTGTTGACAAGCCTACAAGCACATTGGGGATCACAGAATTGTCAGGGTTGGAAGGGACCTCAAGGATCATCTACTTCCAACTGCCTTGCCGTGGGCAGAGACACTCCCCAGTAGAGCAGGTTGCCCAGAGCCACATCCAGCCTGGCCTTAAAAAGATCCAGGGATGTGGCTTCCACCTCTCTGGGCAACCTGTTTCAGTGTCTCACCACCCTCATGGTGAAGAACTTCTTCCTAACATCTAATCTAAATCTACCTTCCTCTAGCTTGGATCCATTCCCCACAGTCCTATCACTACCCTCCCAAAACCATTGATCATTTGTGGAAGGTGTGGGAAGACATCCCACATCCATCACCTGTGGTGGTTGTTTGCTGTACTTGCTCAAACACTTGGGTGTTTGCTGTACTTCTCTTCGCAGGCTGGTGTTTAAAGGCATGGGGATATCCCGTCCGGACGCTGTCATCGGGAAGTGCAGGATGATTCGGCATTCCCGGGATCGCAAGAACGAGCCCAACCCTGAGAGGTGCGTCTGCCCACCCTGTCCTGCAGCAGATCCAAGGGGCATCTCCTGCCCTTGGTGCTCTGGTTGCTTGGGTCTCTCCTTGCTGTGCCAAAGGCCCCATTGTGAAAAGCCTGCAGCCATCTCCACCCTTGCTGACATCTCTGTTCCCAAAAGCTGCCAGTTGGTTACCTCGTTATGAACCTTACACAGAACCATAAAATTACAGATTTGTTTTGGTTGGAAAAGACCTCTGACATCGATTCCAACCATCAACTCAACATCACCGTGCCCACTAAACCACGTCCTAAACTGCCATGTCCACACTTCTTAAACACCTCCAGGGACGGTGATTCCACCATCTTCCTGGGCAGCCTCTTCCAATGCCTGCCCACTCTTCTGTAAGGAAATTGTTCCCAGTCTCCAACCTAAACCTCCCCTGGCACAATTTCAGGCCATT